>JAULBP010091248.1:0-12182 GCA_032355345.1 Lepetodrilus pustulosus | reverse complement strand
GTTATCTCCCTTGACTTGTTTTGTTGACACGCTTCCATAGGGAAACTGACGGTATGTTTACCTGTTTTATTTAATATCTTTAAATTGGAGTTACCAAATCACAATTGCAAGTGAATTTTAGTAGAAAGCATATAACATTGAGCATTGAAATGTTCCGATTTTGACTTAAACAATCACCAATTACAGTTGGCAAACACATGATTATGTTTTCATGTTTTGATCAATTACATTAATCCAGTAATTTGTCTTAATTTGATACCGTCATTTTAATGCCAAAGTAAAAAAATCTCACCCAGTGTCGATGCAAAAGTGAGTCCCCGGATGCATTTAACTCGAGAATATAATATTTTCTTTAGGACTAGATGGCAAACGTCTCATATATACGTGCACAGCGTTTTATATGCATATTAAATTTAACTAAATTAAGTTGCTAACTGTTATTTATAGACTCCAATTGTTGAAAACACTTGATGTATTTGAATCCACCAGCAAGGTGTATTTGCATCCGTTTATTTTGATTAGCACCAGTCAAGCTAGGATAACATAAAGGGACACAACTCTGTCCAGGACCATGAAAATAGTTAGAATATATATCTTGATATGTTATAATTTGTAGTCCAGAAATCTGCAGTTATGTTGCTAAAAAGTGCACCATTTACTACTTTGCTATCTACTGTAAATCGTAAAATGTTAGTGTCATTAAACGTAAGTGACCGATGGATTACCGACCTGGTTAGCGTCGTAAATTATTAACGAGCTCGTCCATATTTAGAAATTAATCTTACCGATTTCTTCATGCAATGTACTCTGAGGTTTCTTTTGGTTTCAGGTCGAAAAATCCAAAACATTCAAGTGCTTAACATTTGGTGCATCAACATTACAGCAGAGATTCATGGCAACAGGAGACTTCGATGGAAAGATGCAAATATGGTAATTAAAATACCAATTTACATTATACATGTACATGTACCTATTGATTAAATGTAAGTTGGATCAGACATAATTGTATTTCTAAGAAAGTACTAGTGCTGAGATGTGTTGTGACCCTGGGGAAGTGTTGGACATGTTTTGTAATCACGCAATGTTTCACTTATATAAAAATGATACATAGGAAAAGAAACGGTAAATAGTTGAAACTAATAAATATTATTTTACTTTTAGTACGAAAAGTATATGAAACTTCTATTTACAAATAATTTTTTTTACCAATATCATATATCAGGGATGGAAACTATCTTTAAAAACTTACTTTTCCCATGTAGGGATATAATACCAAATAACTGTTTACAAAAGAAATGAATTTATACTCACCCTTAGGATTCTTTTAGCATTTGGGGAAAATGGCCCAGGCTAGTGGACTAGTGTTAATTTCCATCCCTGTGCTATGTGGCTGGTTTGGTTTGACATTTGCTAGATTAATCCAGCTACTATTTTGCAGGAACCTTGAATCAATGGAACTGCCAGTGTACTCGGTAAAGGCGCACTCGGAGATCATCAACTGTATAGATGGTATTGCCGGGCTGGGGATTGGAGAAGGTGCGCCTGAAATTGTCACAGGAAGCAGAGACGGTATGTTCTATTTCCAGACTGCTACACCTCATTGTCTGTATCAGGTATACAATAGGAGGCGGGATGTAGCGCAGTGGTAGAACGTTGGACTTCGGAGCAAAAGGTACCGAGTTCAAATCCCACCCAACGGGGGCCCGGCATCAATTTCGCAGAAGTTACATTTCTGACGCGATATTGATAGGATGCAAGTGTTTGTAGAGTGGCACTACATTTATCATCCTTGGTCTGTCAGTACCAGCCGGTGCTCACAGGTTTACTGCAACATTCAAACATTCAGCGCTACGGATGTTGCGGGTTTCCTCCTGCCCTAAACTGACAAGTCGTGATGTTAGTGAAAGATTCTAGAAAGCAACTATAAACCCCATTTTATAAAAACCCACCAAAAAAACTAAGGTATCTATGGGTGGATAATCTCCACTGCAATGTAAAACAATAAATCGCTCGCTCGCTCACTCCATGCGTCACACAGGTCTCCATGTACTACATAGGCGTCTTATTCATTACACAGGTGTCAAGCTAGCCGAAGGTCAGGACGACCTGGGTCAGAACTACATGACGCCGACCGATGCCATCACCAACCACCAGTCCGACATCATCATCGTGGGCCGCGGCATCACCAAGGCGGCCGACCCTCTGGAGGCGGACAGACAGTACCAGGATGCTGGTTACCGTGCCTACCAGGCGCAGTTTGAATGAGGTGTCGGCACCAGTGGACAGACATTTTTTTTTCAGTGTAATGGTAAAAATAAATCGTAACTTGATCCGACATCTAGAAATGGAAGCACGTCACCTGTATGGACATGGATTGGCAATGTTAACTCTTGACAAGCTAGTTTTGTACATTATCTGTTTTTGTGGAGATTGTACATTTTGTGTTTCATCCCAGCATTTCTAGCTTGTCAAGCGAGTGCGTGCAAGAGGGAGGGAAGGGCCATTTAGCAAAGATTTCGTAAGCGTTAGTTGTTGTAACGGAGAGAGAGGGTTAACGTTTTATCATTGCAAGTAAGAGTTTGCCCACTGAGGGCATTTTGCCGTAATCAAAGCGTTAACCTGGTAAGGTACAAGGCATATTGCCTTGTACAGCGGTTTATTACATTTGTTTGTGAAATGGCTCCCCTCCCGGGTAAAAGGGGTGAGTGTTATAGGCTGAGACGGGAAGGACATCTACCTTATCTACAGCTCAAACCAAAGCCTCGTCTTCATCGCGAAACGTTTCCATGGCAACTGCTGCTGCTGCTTCCATGCCAACACCTAGCAACCACATCCATTGCCTAGCAACCTCGTTGCCGACGGTCTAGTTTTAATACAATGTGCTGCGTTTAAAAAGTGTTTCGCCCAAATCACATCCACCGCACGCCAAACGATTTCCTCGTCACAGATTTGTTGGAAGGGGCCAAGGCGTAGTGTTAGTATATTTCGGGTACCGTAGATAGAAGAGGCAGGGAACTTTTCTTTTTCTTTACTGAACCTTACATTGTGTCACATTGTTTTTGAATTCATGATTTCTGAGAAAATGGTCACCTCACTATATGTATTATACAATGATCCATCGTAACTGCAATTCACTCACGATCAGAAGTAAACATGCGATCAGCTTGTCCCTTAGACTGTGAATATTGCCAAGGGAGATAAATTGTTTGGTCAACAGTTTAATAGTCGAGGGGTGGTAGCGCAATGGTAGAACTTTTGAACCAAAAAGTCCCAGGTTCAAATCGCGTCCTGGGAGCCTGGCATCAATCGATCAAGGTAGGATGAATCGTCTATGTCATGACAACAGAGTTATCATCCTTGGTTTGTCAGTACCAGCCGGTGCTCGCAGGTTTACTGCAACATTCAGCGCTACAGATATTACAGGTTTCCTACTGCTCGAAGCCAACAAGCCGTGATACAAGTGAAAGAATCTTGAAAGCGGCTCTAAACCTCAATATTTCAGTATATGTTTTTTGTAGTTTTTGTTCTTTTCTCATTATTAGAGAATTCATACAGTACTTAGAATGTGTTCTAAAAACTTATTGCTTTCATCTACGTCCATCTATCTAATCATCTGTGATTACTGATTAGGTACTTGTCCATCTATCTAATCATCACTATAGCCAAAGTCTGGCAATTTTATTTCTGTTAATTTGACAATATGTTGCCATGTTCAGCGCTTGACGTCCTGGCGGGGTTGGATACGTCGACGGTTATCATACGACGACTCTACGAATCTATATTTTGATGATATCTTTTCTTCATCCATGTCAAAGTAATACCAAAGACATTGTGTTGCTCGTATGTAATCTCCTACGTGACGTAATTCTATACTCGACAAAATAAATTAATTAAAGGTGGGCAGATATTTTCTCCCAAATTTTCGGGGTTCGTCTTGAGGTGCCGTTCCTTTGTCAATGTAACTGCAAGTTCTTGAAGCAAAGCTGGAGCCTTTAGTCATTTGGAAATTCTTTATTAATATAAAGCTGAATTAATGTGTCCAAAAAGGCTAATTGTTCTTAACCCTCTACCTGCTGGATTATGCACTAACACTGTTGTTTAGGGCATCTACAATTGCCTGCTGCAGGGAGAGGGTTAATTAATTTTGTTGAGTATATCAAAGGTCTGTAGTCGAAAATGTCATTGACGTGATGCTGTTCATTGTGTACAAATAGCCAAATTGTATTCATCAACATTATACACATCCATTTTACATTTTGATATTGATTGAAAGTTTGTATTTTTCTGTCCAATTATTGTAAAGTGCTATGAACGGCTAGAAAATCTATTAAAATGATGTTGGTTATTTTTTTAAGGATTATAGAGAAAGAGATATATCGGTAGAAATATTGAGACCCTCCACCCCCACTCCCACCTCCCAATAAAGCTGTATATAGGCTAAGAACCCTGGGTTTATTGATCTGTTATACAGCGGGCGGCTTTTGTGAATAGCAAGGGAGGGGTAATTGTATGCTTAGTGTCATCATGCTTTATGATTGGTCGGTGGGTCTCTTTTGCGTACCCAATTGCTAGCATCATCTCCAATGTCAAGTATTTCTAGCTAATTGCTAAGTATACTAGTATGTAGGAACATCCCAAAACGAAGTATTTGTAGGTAAAGGTTTACGAAGCTAGGTTCTCTTGTCTTTAGTTGTCGTTGGGTTTCAAGTGGTTTTAAGTGTTGTATACATTATTTGTAAATTCTTTTTAGATGTCGCCACGTAAGTGATCTATTGTATAGATTCGGGGAGGAAATGGTGGCTAATCTTGCTTCGTAGAAATGTAGCTTTTTCTTTTGAATTTGAATGGTCGACCTCCCTCTCCAGCAAGGTTATACAGCCAGGGTGACGATCTACGCGTGTTCAGAGTGACGATGATCTTTGCTCCATTGCCTAAAATGGAACCTTTGCAACTGAAGGATTTAGTTGAATTGGTGCCCAGTTCTAGAGGATCTGTGTCAACTTTGAGGCACCTGTAATGACCTTGACCCACACATTGAAGGTCAAGTGACAGTTTGTAATTGCCTTGACCTACAAATTGGAGGTCAAAGTGAGGTCACGATTGTTTTTTGTAGTTGTTGGGTGTTTTGTACACTACCAACTACATGTGTACTTTAATTTCACAGTCGTTTCATGGTAGTTACACAATATGGCATTATAGTACAGGTTTTGGTTATACATGCGTTTACTGAAACAGTTAACTGAATTGTAACGAATGTGTACACATGATTTACATTGTTATTGACTTGTTTATCGGAAGGCCAAAATGTTTAATTATTCATGAAATATAAGATCGGTGTTGGATATAAAATAGCTCTTTTCTACTTTCAATATTTCTTAAGGACATTCAGTATCTATGGGAGATTTTCCCTACCATTTGCAGAACAGAAAAACACTTTCAATGCATTTCCCAATAAGTTATTCATACCTACGATGCATTTAATTAACTGTTTATTCTTGGAATCTTAAGTATTTAAAGAAATTAAGTTTACCTCAAATCGATAGGTTGACGAATTTATTGGGCACATTGAGAGAAATGCCAGTTTCAACGTACATGTAGTTCTGTAATATTTTGTAGTCAAGTATATCACAGTTCAATGCTATCTGTCCATTGATTTCTTGTTTCACTGAATACTACAATTTCATGGAAGTATTGGTAAAATTACAAAGTATTTTCAGATTATTGTAGTTTTAATCATGTAAAATATTTCTCCATTCAATTTCCGATTTGTTTGTTGTTAAACTATGACATGAATCAAAAATATGTATAATTCTTTTCATTACCAGACAAATAATGAACAGCGATACTTGCCACTAGTAAAATCGGTTGTCTTGCTGATAGTATCTCCTATAGAGACCCAACTTTTCCTTGCAAATAGGGTGGTATCAGCATTATTTATCAAATATGTCAGATGACATTCATAGAAAGAGAATGATATAGGATAGGTTTTGTAATACTGTGATTTATAAAATAATGCAATTCTGTAATTTTATCAATTATTTTTTTATTGCTATGAGTAATTTACCCAGGTATCTAGATTGTAGAATTCATCTACATCTGCCAAGGCACTGATGTGCACTGCTTGGAAGTAAAGCGATTTTTTGGTTTGTTTGTTATATCATTGCATGTGAGAGAAAAATAATCATACAGTGATATTAAAGCAACAAATGCATGTATATTCTTGGTTTTTTTTAAATTATTGACTCATCTTGGATCACACTTAATTGTTAGAATTGATTAACTTCACCTTAGTGTGAGTATGCCACTGTAATATCAGCAAACGAAATTAACACTAGTCCACTAGCCCAGGCCATTTCTCCCAATGCTAAAGGCATCCTAAGGATGAATAGAAATTCATGTATTTTGTTATTTTTATTACTATTCGGACTAGTAAGATTTAACGTTAATTTCGATCCCTGGAATATTGAAATTTAATGCATGCACAATTTAGATGTCTGGGTAAATCATTTATAAAAGGAACATCTACTTAATATCTTGTTGTTTACAACATCCACCATTGCATTCACCCCCCAATGTTCTTTGTGTTCTAGCACTTTCAAAAACATTTTTTTAATATAAATATATATTATATAACGTATTGCAAATTTTATTGCATTACTATTCATGTATACAAATAAGTCTCCCATCTATGGTCATCTTTCGATAGTTCCCCAAGTTGACTTTGAAATTTCTTTGGCTTTAGAATCTTGACTATAATATTTGATTGGATTTAGAATTGGGTATATCATGAAGCGAATATTTGAGAACGGAATGATTGGACAGCGTTGACGTTGACGGAATTTTGTTGTACAGATGCATTTGTCTGGGGTTATCCTTACTGTGCCTACAACCTGAAGGGGTTACTATAGGATGTAATACTATTGTTAGTTAAATGTTTCAGTAACTATTGTGTTTGTTGGGCATTGTTCTGTAGAATGAATGCCAGCGAGCTTTATTTAATCCTCCATTATATGACGTCTATAGTAGTATGTTTTTGATTTCCCCCATCAAAGAACCTTTTGGAAATAAATTGGTCTATAGTCAGGTAGATCTACATATAATATTTTACTGTTTGTTACGGTAGCATTGTCTTAATTCCTCCGACAATGAAACTTTTGGAAATAAACGGCTATAGATCTAATGCCCTATTTTTTTTTACCATTTGCTAGCACTAAAGGATATTTTTAAATGCCTCCGACAATGAATTTTGGAAATAAACTACTATAATGCTCTGTTCTTTTACCATTTGCTAGCATTGCATTGCATTTAAGTATGTTAAATTTCTTCTATCAATTAACCTATTGGAAATAAAGTACATGTATACTATATACGCATGTAATGCCCTGTTTTCTTTTTATAATTTCCTAGCATTGATTGCTTCTGTAAGATATCTACAGGCACAGTGAGGTAACCCCTTCGTGTATGATTACTATCAAGTGAACATTGTCTTTAAATCACGAGAAGATGTGTAGATGCAGATGAGACTCATTGATTGATATATGACGCTCAATTTGTAAGATTGTCGGAAATGTCTTCTTTCTTTTTTATCTCCATTTTTTTTATATAGGTGATACTGATAAATGACTACCTACATATATTTCCTATGGGGAGATATTCGAAAGTTCTATTTTGAATGTCAATTAATTCATTGTTAGCATGGAATTCTTGTATTCATTCGAGAAATATTACGCGAAAGTTCTATTTTGAATGTCAATTAATTCATTGTTAGCATGAAATTCTTGTATTCATTCGAGAAATATTAGCATATAGAGACAGCGTGCGTTCTTATATTAACGATATATTCAAACAGATTATTTATTTTTGAATTTGCGAGATATATTGTTTCAGTTCTCCCCTGTGTATTTAGTTCTATTGTTGTTGATGTTTGCGACGATTTCATTGTACATGGAGCCATATCAGTCATTCATTGTAGGATATCGATTATATATTCTTATGTTTGATAGTCATTTATTTTTATGCTGCACTCGTAGTTTTGAAGTATCTCCAGACTGTTGAATTGTGTAGGAGACCGTGTATATGCACTTGGTGTAAAACTATACTATAATTTCTGTTCAATGTCTACATGCTATGTAAAGACACAGAGAACGGTTACTGTTAACCCTCACCCTGCTGGATTAGGCATAGGCACACATACACACACATACACCTCTTTAGGGCATCTCCGGTTGCCTCCAGCAGGAGAGGGATTAAAGAGTCTGGAGATCAGTTGGATGTGGTGTAAGTAACACGGTGGCGTGTTTAAGTAACACAGTGATGTGTTACGTAATACAGCGATGTGTTTAGCGACATATCTATGTTTTAGTAAAACAGTGATTTGTGTACAGGAAGTTACACCATGGTTGAAAAATGTCTTTGAAGTGCTGGTATGTTTTCCCTAAATGTATTTTTTTTTCTTTTTAATTTGATCATCTTTTTTTTAGTTTCTTTGTTAAAAAAAAAGTCTTGTTAAATTTCTCACGGAGTTTGAACATTTTCCAACACAAGTGTTGTTATTGTAAAATATCCCTTAACGAATGACGAAACTTTCTCTTTCATAATTGAGTATCCAACATTACATATTACCATAGTTCATACTATCATTAAAGCTGTGCATATATTTTGAGAGGGATGAGCAATGTTCTGACCTTCCTTCCCTTTATTGTGTGTACTGCCTTCATGACGTTATATCCGTTACCACGAATAAATAGGTTCACTCTTCAATGCATTAGAGTTCCCGTGTCAAGGTAACCGCCCATTTCTATTAGAGATACCACAGCGCTTTCGTATTCACTATATGTCGCGCGCGCGCGTGTGTGGAAGATTTGTGCTGTGACGTAAAACAGTAGTTCACTCCATTGGGACACCATAGCGCTGCCGTATCTTCTACGATACCATAGCGCTCTCGTATGTCTATCTTTCTAGACGGTACCTGGGTATCCTTTCACTAAGGTATCCTTTCACTAAGCTCTCTTATCTACTAAGAGACCATTGTTTTCGCTTCTGTCTAATCCTTTTGATCTTTTGTCAATAAAATATGTTGAAATCAGACCATAGCGTTCTCTTTGCAGTGCATTAACTATCGGCAAAGAGACCGCTATGGTCTCTTAGTGGATAAGCGAGCTTCGTGAAAGGATACCCAAGGCGCTGTGGTATCTCTAATAGATACGAGAGCTTCGTGAAACCGGGAACAGATGGTTCATCCTCGACAATCTGTCCGTACGTTTTACCACTGCTGGTCTTCAAGTATGGGTTTCTGTGTAGCATTGCCCAGGGTACAAGCTTTCTAATAGCTGTATCTGCCGGGGAAAATTACAAACAGCAGAGACGATATGTTAAATTAGACAATGGGTATACAATGGATGATGATGTCTGCAATCATCTCTTTAGTATATATACACAGCAGTTTAATGCTGACATGTTTGTTTTTTCTCTCTCTATCTCTGTCTGTCTTTGATTACCATATGTTGGAATAACTATGTCATTAATCATATTGACCTATGTATATGCATCAGCTATGTAAGCACATCATGTGGAGTAAATTTGAATGTTTCAATTTGCGTTACTCGTTATCTGTTCATAGCCATTTCACGGGTGTTTCAGGGAAAACCCATTTTCGGTTTGGGTTCCTGCTACTTCCATACAATCACGGCTGGTTGGCCTAGATAATGGCCAAACGAATTTTTGTCCGAGACTTTTTACGTTTGATTTGTACACCCAAAAGTTGTTATTTACTGGAATATTTATTCCCCAACACTTGATATTTATAATAAATATCATATTTAATAATAATTAGTGCGACGGAGTACTAATTTTCTTGTGTTCGAAGTATCAGTTGATTTGTGAAGGAATTCTAAGAACCAGTTTGAATTCCAGGAAAGCGTAGTCGAGTTATGCCCCTTTGTATTCATATAAAGAGGAAAACGAAAGTAAGGGCTTACAGATTCCCATTATCATAAGGGTGCAACGGTATTTTGTCTACCATAAGCGATGGAAAGTTTTTTTGTAAGTACAAACATGATTTTAGGTATCTCAAGTGAATGTGGCTACTAAGAACTAGTCCAAAACAACAATAAGTATCTGTGATATTATGCCTTTACATGGTTCCCACTTGCTCTGGAAAACCTGGAAAAACTGGAAAACTGAAATTATTTTTCCAGTCAGGGAAAAATCAGGGAATTTTGAAAAAATATATAAATCAGGGGAAAATCAGGGAATTTTGATTGGGGTGAACTTGATGGAAATATCAATGGTAATGGCAGTCTCATTTTGTCTTCAAATTCTGAAGTGTTAATATCTTCTATTTTAGCTTTGTCTTTCCTTGGCTAACTGCATCTCCTGCATCAACTTTATAACCTTTTCTGCACAAAGTAAATATTTTCTTCAAGACTGAAAGGGATTTGCACCCCTTGCCTCCAGAGCAAAACCTTGTGACTTGTCATGTAAAAGCTCAGCTCAAGCTTGGCATGGAGTGTTATGAGTGTTTGGAGATTTCAGTATCTCTACTGATAGCAAACAAATACACGTTAGTTAACTCCTTCAGAAAGTATGTGTAGTATTAACTGTACAAAATAATAATGTGTATAGTGCAAACATTAATTTTTATTTGCATTTATGGTATTTTGTGAAATGCATACATTTTGTTCAATATTGAATTCTGAATCCCATCAAACTCTCATACTATAAGCAATGTCTGTGCACACTTTGAACAGTAGGAGCAGTGTTCTAAATTACAGCTGGTCCGGAGGCCCCAGGCCAGTGAGTTTCACTTCGGGCCAACAGTTTTGTAAACTTGAGGGTCCATCGGGCCAGCAAAATTTTAAGTGATAATGACTATCGGTTGGCTTCTGGGCCAGCTGATTCTGAATAGGGCCAGTAGAAATTAAAAGTTACTGGCCCTGTTGGCCAGTGGCCGTAACTCTAAAGTTTCTAACACTGGACATAACGCCTGCCCATGTAATGACAATACAAACCACTGCAAACTTCATTTCTGGCATACCCCGTTGACGCTCTTGATTTTAAATAAACGAAAAAAAGAAAAAAAAAAGAATCCTGCTAAATTTTAATATATTGTCAAAGTGCATTTCCACAAACCACAGGCATTTTCGTCAGTTAATAAATCGACTTGTCTCAGAAAGGTTTATGACAAATACATATCAACATTATTATTACATCAATACGAAGCATGATATTGATTTAAGTTGTAATTGCTTAATTGCAACCTATCCATTTCATCTTGAATAACATATGTTTAAACTTAAGCATGTTGATATGAAAATATTTATAAGCTCAAATAATAACCGTTTTTGAAAGAAAGTAATTATTTGGGATTTCGAAGTGTGAGGAATATCATTGAATGCATAATCATAGATCTTATAGAAAATCAGAGAAGTCCTATGTCCGTTTTTTTGTCTAAACCCAGAATTGAGGAATACCTAATAGAATACCTCGTTTATCCAGTCAGCATTGTTATATGTTATAAAAGCACTATTTTAACTAAGGGCCCTTACATGTTTCGGAGGACACTCTAGTTTCCAGAACAGATTGTCATCCTGGCTATCTGGAAATGTACACGTATTTCTTCCCCTAGTCATCCATACGTTACATTTTTTAAAATACATAATATATATATATATATATATATTTTTCATTTTAACATATTATATATTGCTAGTATTTTAACATATTATATATTGCTAGTATTTTAACATATTAAATATAGCTATGTCTGACAGTACGCTCCTGTCGGAACCATATTCATGATTAGTCGAAATATGTATCTTTTAATACTTAAAAAAAAGGAGAATGACTACCCGGTAATTAAATTCTTGCTTCGCTGGGCCCCAGTTAAGGACAGAGTAGGCAATCACGTGACGGACAGTTCAGACACCCAGATATAGTTGGTAGCTGGATATTTTATAGATGGGCGCCATTTTTGAGTGCTCTCATAGCAAATTCTGCTACAATATTTTGGAATATGTTTTTTTTTGTAACTTCTGCGAACATTGACGCCGGCCCCCCGGGGGGCTGGATTTGAACTCGGTACATTTCGCTCCGAAATCCAACGTTCTACCACTGCATCCCTCCCCTTGGTATGTCGTTACTAAAGGCGTCAAATCAATTAACTGGAGGTGTGACCACCTCTC
>JAULBP010091237.1:0-12185 GCA_032355345.1 Lepetodrilus pustulosus | reverse complement strand
TCCTGCCCTAAACTGACAAGTCGTGATGTTAGTGAAAGATTCTAGAAAGCGACTATAAACCCCATTACAAAATAAAAAAACCTATACTAGTTAGTCATGAAAAGTTGTACCGACCTTGAGGAAGATGATGAGGTCCTGCGTCTGCATGTGCTGTAGAATGTGCTGCTCCAGATGGCGGAGCAGGGCCACGCAGGTGTACACCTGATAGTCGGCGCCCAGCACGATGCACGTGCACACGTAGTGGCAGATGTCGCCCCAGTCCAAGTAGTTCCAGAAACACTGCTTCAACCAGTGCACGCATATCTGATGGGAATTTATAATAGAAGCATTGGAAGTTGACCTCCACACATTGAGAATTGTGTAATGAATCGTTAACAGGCATGGCAACAGAATATTGTGATATCAGTAGAAAACAAGCCCAGGGTTTGTGTGCTGCAAGCTCCTAGCCACGTCCATGGCAAATAAATCAACCTCTGGATAAATATATCGGTGGATTACATTACCAAGTGTAAAATAATATAATTTTCTAATCATGATAACTTTTCTTCTAATTTCTTATTTTTTAACTTTGGGTTTAGAGCTATCTCCCAGTTGTTTAAAAATATGTATAAAGAGCATAAATAATAATAATAATAATCATTTAAAAAAACAACAACATGCTAGTCGAGATTTCCTTAAAAATACAAATACTGACACCTGGTTGAAAGAATCCACATAACATATCTACTAGTCCTTAATTTATTTTGTTGAGTATAATTCAGTACAATGGTGAGACAGACCTGGGCTGGGGTGAAGCCAGACATCTTGAAAGCGGACGCGGCAAGAGGCAGCTCCATCTGGAGGATAAACTCCACATTGTGGGCGGTACTAGAGAATACGGGCGGGATGCCACTCATCATCAGCGACGTGGTCTGGTGCACCTGGTGAACAGACAGCAGTATATGGGTACCCGGTAGGATGACGTAAAAACGTGATATGTGTGAGTGAGTGAGTGATTATGGAGTTTAACGTCGTTGCGGGAATCTTTCACACATTTGTGACGATTGGCATGTGTACTTGGTAGGATATGATGAAGCAAAATATGGTCTATTAGGTAGGATGAGATGTTAAATGATGTGGTACCCAGTAGGATAACGGTACCCAGTAGGATGAGATAGCAAGGATACAATATATACCTCCAACATGCTTAACAAAAAGTAAGCAGTATGACATAACCCTCTCCCTGCTGCAAGCAACCAGAGAGCCCTAATGAGTTGTGTGTGCCTAATCCAGCAGGGAAAGGGTTAAGCTTTTTATTTTTTTATTGCTTTATTGCATTTGTTGCTGCAGGAATATTTCACACAATTGCAATGGTAGCTTGATATTCCTCTAACCCTCCCTGCTGACCAGAATATACTTTTTTATATGGGTATGGTCGGGAGAACCACACCCACACACAAAGTAACTGATGGTCAGCGGGTGTGGGTGTGGGGAAAAACAAATCTGATTGGTCAGTAACACTTGTGTCATAATCAGTGTTCTAAATTACCGCTGGAAACTTATTGGCCCGAATAATGATTCAAATAACAAATGTTTACAAAAAAAACTATGAATTTCTACTGGCCCTTAGGATACCTTTAGCATTGGGAGAAATGGCCGGGCCAGCAGACCAGCGGTAATTTCGAACACTGGTCATAAAACCAGTTTTGGTGCAAATGGATATGCACAGTAGCCTAACACTTCTGTCAAATATTACCAATCAAATACAGCCACACATGTTGAACGAGGACAACGCAGGACGGCGCTGACTTACTGAGGCATGGAGGCGATGCATCCAGAGGTACCCGGACACCCCGAGAGACGAGAACGTGTACAGAAATTTCCAAGCCCTCTCCATGTTCCCGTGGAAGATCAGGAACACCGTGGCAGCAAACCAGTCGAAGCCCGGGTAGCCACCGCTCAGATACCCTGATACCAGAGTTAAGGAAGACAACCTCACCCAGCAGAGAATGGGTACCCAGTAGGAAAACAATATTTTCATCATTTTCGTGTTGACATTATATGGGGTAAGACATGTTCTAATGAAAACACATAAACCAGGTGTGGTAAGAGACAATTGTGATTTCAGCGGAAAACAAGCTTAGGAGGTCCTGAAGCCACATCCAAGGGAAATAAATATATCCCATGAAAAATGAATCGGTGGATTTTTCGCGGATCCGTGGAAATTGATTGAATGATTGAATTATTGTTTTACCTCACAGCAGGAATATTTCACCCATAGGCGACGACTACAGATTTAATTAATACGATTAGTAATTATTGATTTAAGCAAGAAAATAAAGCAAGCATGGAAAGCCATGGCCAAACGCCGAGAGTAAATCCGTTGAAAACTGCCATGCCTGATATATCCCGAGTGATACTGCTACAACGAATCAATCTGGCCGACACGTTTCAAGGATACGTAGACTTGACCTGACAATCTTCTGTTGGTGTTTGAGGAACAGTCCAGTCTGTTTGAGGAGCTGAGTCAAGCTGTCCGTGGCATCCGATGAAGAGTTGACAGCCTTCAGATGCATCCCGTACCTACAACCACCATAGTCACTTGTTCATATAGGCTAGAAGGCATGCACATTGGCTAGTAATTGATAGCACAATAGTTAGCTCTTGTTGGTCTATTTTAACCCTCTCCCTGCTGGAAAAGACATGGTCACTGCTCGTCGAGGCATCCCCGGTTGCCTTCAGCATGGAGAGCGTTAATAGAGATCTATTAAACCTTTAGCTCTAATTTGCGTTATTATAATTATTATCAACATTTTATCAAAGAATAATCAGAGACAAACACACTCATTGGTTGAATGGGATGAAAAATTTTCTAACTTAAAAAATGATAATACAATATTCTATATCCTCAATATTGAAAATAATTTGTCAATTCGACAGTGAAATAAAAGTTGATTGTGTAGACAGCCCTTTAGACAAAACGTTCACCTGACAACTGTCTTGATGCCAAGCTGCTGTAAGGGAGATAGTACGAATTTCTTCACTCCACTGTCAGCCGCTAGATAAAGGGAGATAATGTATTGCGCAGCTGGATAAATGGAGACAATTCAATGTACCATCTGATGATAGTGATGATTTTTTGGTTGTAATTAGTGGGTAGCATGTATGCCATATTTAGAATCTATGACATATATTTACTCGAGTTTTAGAGCCTCAGTCAAGATTATTTCACTCATATCACAATTTGTCAGCTTATGATAGGAAGAAATCTGCAACACATGCAGCACTGAATGTTACAGTAAACCTGTTTAACTTGATGCAGAGCATGTGGATTCTTACAAAGCAAGGATTCTTACAAATGTAGCTCTACATATTACACATGAGCAATAATGATAACGGGTATAGGTAAACTCACCACATCCACCACACATTCTAATACCCACTGCAGGACATACCTGAGAACTCCAGCAGAGGGAAGATGGCCTCTTCAGGTAGATTTGACAGCGTCTTGACTATCTGCTCCAACAGCTGCTGCATCACTGAAATACCATACCAGCATTATACAGTCCCCCTCGATATAACGCTGAATATGGGGTCCATGAAATACCCCCGCGTTATAGTACCCTCCATATACGATATTACAGGGAAATAACGAAATAAAAATGGGATCCACATCTGACGCCGCGTTATATCCGAATCCGTGGTGCATCGGACCATGTTATATTAAGGGGACACTGTATATACCAGGATATCCTTTCACAAAGTTATCTTATCTACTAACAAACTGGTAGCGCTCTCTTACCAGTGTATTAGCTATCGGGAAAGAGAGCGGTACCTGTCTCTCAGTGGATAAGAGAGCTTCGTGAAAGGATTCCCTGGGTATCATTTTCTCAAAGCTCTTGTAGCGATCTCTTATACATGGCACTCGTGCGCTTACGAGAGCGCTATGGTCTCATCATGGAATTGAGAGTTTCAAGGATCAATACCCAGGTGTACACTGTATACTCACAACTGCCCTTGGCTTGCTCCGGTTTATTTGTGAGGAGTCTGACGAAGATGTTCCTTCCTTTCTCAACCCACGCCATCTTCCGATCGCCTTTCCCGTTTAGGAACTTGCTCAACTCATTGTCTGCGGATAAGGAATCCACTAACAGTCTCAGAAAACATTCTCAGAAAATTCTTGGAAATTTGCAGAAACTCAAAACTTCTCAGAAATTCTAAAATTCTTGGAAATTCGGAAAATGTAAATTTTTTGCATTTCATTAGAAAATGTACAATATTTACTAAGGATATCCAAATAAAAATAGAATATTCGGGCAAAGACATATGGACGTTTCTTCATGTGCATGGTGATTACGTAAATAATGTTGGGTAATATGTCGAGGGCACATATGTAGAAAATACATAACTAACAGTACACCCAGTCAGGATAAATAATAAAGCTATATTGATGATCTCTTAAAGATTTGCTTGTGATTTAAATACCTAAACAATAGGTATTACTGTTGTAAAACGGTGCTAAATTCATGCTGTGCAAGTCATTTAAAGGTGCTGTGAATATCAACACATGCATTGGATCCAAACAGTTTCAACTATTTGCTTACCTTAACCGTATGTGCTACACTTATTACATACAACTCGAACTTGATAAGTTGGTGTGTGTGTGCATTTGTGACAATAATATCAACAAGTGCTAGGGTTGGACATGCATCTCCATTAAGGTGAAATATAACCAAAGTCAAACTAAAACGTGATATTTTTTGTCGTTCACGCACTCAAATCAGGGCACTCCTTCACAAACCTCGACTGTCGGCCGTCGGTTCTAATGCTGAAAGTGCAGCCAATAATAGTACAGACAACATGCTAATACTCCACAACAAGATATTCATAAATTGTTCAATCTAAAATACTACCATCGCATGCATTCTAAGAGGGGTATGCGAATGCCATGGGGAGTAATTGATTAACTTGTAAAAATCACTTATTATAATCATTCTTTCTGGTTTGAAATTATATTATACCATTATATCTCTTTGATTTTTTAATATTTTTCTTTTTGTATTGGGTTTTATAGTCGCTTTTTAGAATCTTTTAGTAACATTACGACTTGTCAGTTTAGGGCAGAAGGAAGCCCTCAACATCCGTAGTGCTGAATGTTGCAGTAAACCTGCGAGCACCAGCTGGTACTGACAGACCAAGGATGATATCTGTATTGCCACTCTACAGACACTGCATCCTATCAATATCGCGTCAGAAAGCTAACATTTGCGAACAATGATGCCAGACACCCCGAGATGGGATTTGAACTCGGGACCTTTGGCTCCAATGTCCAAACCGCCTGCCCATTTATGTGTACGCATACATGTGTGCCTGATCATTATGTAAGTTAATTTCCCCTTGTTTGGTATATATGCTACTACGACCAAATAGTGCAACACACTCTTGCACAGAAAATGTACAATGATAAACTGTTTGTTATTTTCAGACATGTCAGTCACGTTGGTTGGGATCCAGACAAGGGTTTTGATGTAAGTTAAAATTCTACCATCAAATCGGAGGGGCAGAAACTTACTTTTCAAACTTAGTAGCTCCAAATAGTGATGCAAATAACTAAATAACACCTGACCCCGAGATTACGAAACTTTCTGAGTACGATTGCATACTCAACTCAGAATTTTGTTCATAAAACGTCACGTGAAACCTGAGTACATTGGTGAGTCTTGGGCTATGACATTTTATGAACAAAACTCTGAGTTGAGCACGAAATCGTACTCAAGAGAGTTTCGTAATCTCAGGGCCTGGTAAAATTAAATGGAATTATGAATATGAATATTTTTTTTATTGTACTGGGGTTTAGAGTCACTTTCTAGAATCTTTCAGTATACTAACATCACGACTTGTTAGTTTAGGGCAGGAGGAAACCCACAACATCTGTAGCACTGAATGTTGAAGTAAACCTGCGAGCACCGGCTGGTATTGACAGACCAAGGATGATAACTATAGAGTGGCACTACAGTTATCATCCTTGGAATAACATAATTAAAACTTAAATGCATAAATAATGTGGGTTTTTTTCATGAGACTATTTCCTTTTCACCTCTACAAAAATATTGCCTGAAAAACATTGTTGTTCAACTTTGGACATGAAGAACTTGCTCATGTTTAATACGCAAGGGTTACCTCCCTTATATATAACACCAATCCACCAAATGTGCCAATACATATAAATGCATTAACTTACACTTCATCTTCAGATTTGGGATCCTGCCATTCGTATTCCCCTGCACAAAGGCCACCTGAGAAACATACACATGTTTGTTATTAAGAATCTGAGAACTTTGCAACCCATTCAACACATTATAAGCCATGTACTAGAGCTGTTAGCATTTTGTCTATTTTCTTCTCTCTTTATTTTTTTTCCATGTTGGGGATTTATATTAGTTGATGGCAGGAGGGAACACACACCACTTGTAGCATATAGTGTTGCAGTAAACATGCAATCACTTGCTGGTACTGATGGAACATGTATGATAACCATTGCCAGTGATTGAAGTAGAGGGGTTCCTGGGAATCATTTGAAAATCTGACCGTAACCCCCTGAAAATTGCAGATTTTACCACCATTAATAGTGCATATGGAAAATTATGTCCCCGATTATTTTTCTGAATTTCGAACACTGATTGCTATGGATGCTATGCCTGCAGATACAACAGTGTTGGTAGGTCATCTCTGTCACAGTTGATGCCAGGAGGGAACACACACCACCTGTAGCATATAGTGTTGCAGTAAACATGCAAGCACTTGCTGGTATTGACGGACCATGGATGATAACCATTGCTATAGATGCGAAGCCTGCAGATACAACAGCATAGGTAGGTCACCTCTGTGACAGTTATGCCAGGTCACGGAGGCTGGATACCATGGCTGCAAAGTCTGCTCCATCTACTACAACACTACCTCTCCACCATGCTCTCCCGACAGCAGTAGCACATTGGTCTGTGTTATACACTGTCATACTAGATCTGAATGTATAGAGCATGCCTTTCCACCTACTGATTAGGAATTTTCTTATTTATCATCAGAAATTTGTTTGTAATTTGCACCACAGATGTAGATATCTAATAATCTCAATCATAGATAGATTTCATGAAAATTGCAAACTGACTGGAGGAAAATTCCAAGATTCATCATTCCAGTCCTAATGTATTCATTCCACTGTAGTTTCTTTCATTTCATACTGACTTGCCTCAGTCTACTGAAATCTCACCAGGAAGGTTCTGACAGGGATAACTTTGATCATCATGGGCAAAGTCATAAGGAAATATAGTTTTACAAATGGTATCAGTCATGCTTAGCGGATCCATACAGTTTGCGCAGTTTTTTTTCTGCTCATACCTCGATGAATGTTAAAATACAATGTTGCCTCAATACAACACAGTCCGATGCACCGCGGATTCGGATATAACGTGGGGTCAAATGTTGATCCCATTTTTATTTTCGTTATTTCCCTATAATATCATACAAGGTGGGTACTATAACGTGGGGGATATGTCATGAACCCCCAACTTCAGCGTTATATCGAGGGGACACTGTATTGCAATTAATCCTTAATTGAATTTGTTTTAAAAATGTATGACATTCTGACACATGTCAATTAATCGTTCTAGTGCTTTCTCTATCTCGCAGATGATACATTCTCAAGTATCGTACTAATTTTTGCCTCAGTCTACCGTTCTCACCATGTTGGTCTGACAGGGATAACTTTTATCATCATTGGCAAAAGTCATCTGTAAATTAAGTTTAATACACAATGTCATTGTCGGGTGTGTATATGCAGTTATACAAATGATTGACTGAATTAATTAATTATGGCTTTACGTTGCATCGGGAATATTTCACCCAAAGGCGATGACTATACAAATGAATATACAAATGAATCTCCCTTCTAAATTCCCCCACTAGATTACTAAAATAAGAAACTATTACATTAAAGTATAAATTATTATCAAAGTAATTTTATCGACAGTTTATCTTTGTATATAAAAGATATAGCTAAATGATTGCTGGCAAATGGAATTATCACAGCACAAACCATTGTGCAATAACTCAATCACTCACTTACCATTATTCCATTATTTTCTACATTATTATTTCACCACTTCCAATACAGTTAACATACCTTCAAATTTTTTAATTAATAATATTTTATTTCTACAATTATTCGGAAACGTCAATATCATGTCATTCAGACTTTGCCTCAGTCTACTGATCTCACCAATATATGGTCTGACAGGGATAACTTTTATCATCATTGGCAAAATCACGATTGATTTTTACAAACCGCATCATTGACAGGTATATCACTAAGGTATCTCATTCTAAACTTTACTACTAAATCTGTAAAATAATAAGTACCGGTATTACTGAAATACCAAAGTTATTTATGAAATTACTGATAATATACACTTTGCAATTGATATTAGTTACCAGCGTGATTTCCGGCATATGAGAAATTTCAGCTTGTAAAAACCTGTACACCCCGGAAATCACACTAACAAATTTATCCAAAATTGTAGTTCTGCACTTTTAACGCAGCAAATTTCTTAAAATCCATGCAGAAATGTCTTTCTAACATGCAAGTCGAAAGCGTTTGCAATGACGTCACAATCATTGTTGTCACAATATGAGGTGACAACTGTTATCAGCATCGAAACTGGGGTGTAACACTTTTCTCAACCAAACAAATTGCTAGAATCGTACAAACATGATTATATGTATGTCAAGTCAAAAACGGCCATAAATATCTGTGATTGTATGCCTTTAAAGTATAAATTATTATCAAAGTAATTTTATCGACAGTTTAACTTGGAATATAAAAGATATAGCTAAATGATTGCTAGCAAATGGAATTATCACAGCACAAACCATTGTCTTGTGTGCTAACTGCAAAAAGAAATATTTCTTTCATTTTAGTGCTTTTGCCTCAGTCTACTGATCTCACCAGATTGGTCTGACAGGGATAACTTTTATCGTCATTGGCAAAACAATATGAAAATTTACTTTCGTAAACAGTGGGTTTTTTTACATGAAATAGCTGCCTATACATAGATGAATTTAATATGATGGAATGTCCATTATATATAGGCATTAGCCATCACCCTTATTGGTATGTTTGTACAATTCTTGAATTGTTGGTCTTGCCAGAATGTAAAGTTGTTCCAACTTTTCATCCCACTATAACACTCAGAGCTCTAGACTGACATGTCCGATGTACAGAGGCAAGTTAAATTGCACTGCGGGGCAACCTATTTTTTAACACATACAGTGCCCCTGCGATATAAAGCTGAAGTTGGAGGTCCATGACATATCCCTGTGTTATAGTACCCGCCTTATACGATATTACAGGGAAATAACAAAACTAAAAATGGAATCCATATCTGACCCTGCATTATATCCAAATCCACAGAACATCGGACCATGTTATATCAAGGCACTGTACCACCTTGGTGTCTTTGCAACTTGCCCATGAAGGTAAGTAACTCATACCGGTAATGTTATTCTGGAGCTGTGACAGTCCACTAATGCGCAATAACTCAATCACTCATTTACCATCATTCCATTATTTTCTACATCATTGTTTCACCACTTCAATACAGTTACGGTAACATATCTTCCATTTTTTTAATTAATAATATTTTATTTCTACAATTATTTGGAAACGTCAATTAATCATATGATGGCATGCAATATCATGACATTCAGACTTTGCCTCAGTCTACCGATCTCACCAATATATGATCTGACAGGGATAACTTTTATCATCATTGGCAAAATCACGATTTACTTTTACAAACCGCATCATTGACAGGTATATCACTAAGGTATCTCATTCTAAACTTTACTACTAAATCTGTAAAATAGAATGAACCCGTATTACTGAAGTACCATACCGGTAGTTATTTATGAAGTTACTGAAAATATACACTTTGCACTTGATATTATTAGTTACCAGCGTGATTTCCGGCATATGAGAAATTTCAGCTTGTAAAAACCTGTACACCACGGAAATCACATTGTTAACAAATTTATCCAAAATCGTAGTTCTACACTTTTAACGCAGCAAATTTGTTAAAATCCATGCAGAAATGTCTTTCTAACATGCAAGTCAAGAGCGCTTGCAATGACGTCACAATCATTATTGTCACATTATGAGGTCACAAATGTTATCAGCGTTGAAACCGAGATGCGACACTTTTTACAGGATTCCTCAACCAAACAAATTGCTAGAATCGTCTCATATTTTGGATAAATGTAATTATTGGCAAATGATTTCTGGCAAATGTAACTTTCATATAATTAACATTACATGAATGATTACTTTGTGCAATGTTATCTTAAACAGTTAACAGGTTAAAAAAGAAATAATGACCTTGACAAAGGCACACGGTGGTACATGTACTACCAAAGTTCAGTCCATATAACTGAGACTTTGTGTTAACTTTGCCTCAGTCTACCATTCTCACCATGTTGGTCTGACAGGGATAACTTTTATCATCATAGGCAAAAATCACAATTACTGTTCATAAACAGCCTCATTGACAAGTGTCTAGCTACCAATGCAGTTACCAATATCAAACCCCATACAATATTTACCCACTAATAGTAATGGGGTTTAGAGTCACTTTCTAGAATCGTTCACTAATATCACGACTTGTCAGTTTAGGGCAGGAGGAAACCCGTAACATCAGTAGCGCTGAATGTTACAGTAAACCTGCGTGCACCGGCTGGTACTGACAGACCAAGGGTGATATCTGTATTGTCACTCGACAGTATACAAATACATCCTATCACTATCACGTCATAAATGTAACTTCTGCGAACATTGATGCCGGCGGGATTTGAACTCGATACCTTTGGCTCCGAAGTCCAACGTTCCACCACTGCGCTACATCCCGCCCCTCCGTTATGATGCAATGTCTGTATGGACAGGGTATGTTATCATTCTATGTTTATCATTATCAGCTATGGCTCACACTACAGCATATAGGTTATAGCAGGTTGTCTTCCCATCATAAACAGTTCATCACAAAACAGCTGTGGAAACACATTAACTCAAATATATTTTCAGGCGATCAATTTCATTGGATTTTGCATTAGACAAACTGACATGTGTCAATCAATCAATCATACAAATAATTGCAAGATAAACGACTCCAACACTAATAGGGAGTGTAAGTCTCGTCTGGTGTTATTTCCTGTGACAGGTGAAAGAGGTCTAGCTTGTGACGGGCTTTCTTGTGACGTCACAATGGATCTTTGCGCATGGACTTTTTACCAGTTTATGGTATGTCACCGGATATTAAATGAATCTCAGGCTACCTCGTGTCTACTTACACTTCCTATAGATTTATCTATTTTTCTCGGCTGGCATGCCAACTTTGCCTCAGTCTACAGTTCTCACCAGGATGGTCTGACAGGGATAACTTTTATCATCATGGGCAAAGTGTTTTTGAAAGCATTCCACAAATTGCCAATACTATCTGTGCTATTGACTGATTTAATCGCTTGAGTTGTCGTCGCCTATGGGTGAGATATTCCTGCTGTGACGTAAAGCACTAATTCCTTCATTCATTCATTGCTTGAGCAAGCACATGCTTGATTCATTATGCTCATATGAATCAAAGCTGGGCTATATTCTACAAGAACACCATGGTGTACATGTTGAACATTAATAATAATTTATTTTAATTTTATTCAGTTGTCAGATTGCTGTTTTACATCTTTCCCAAAAGTATTTCAGCAAAAATTACATTCAGCATATACAAGTAGCATAGCTTTACAATGGAAATATGGAGGATATTTTCATTATGGTTGATTTTAGCTTATTTTATGCAGCTTTTATGGAAAATAATTGTTGGTCAATTGAACTTTGACAAAACATGAACAAAACTAACAACTATAAAAAGAAACTACATTTATTAACTGTAAGATTCCCCAACACCAGTGTTCGAAATTACTGCTGGTCCGGAGGCCCGAGGCCAGTGAGTTTCACTTCGGGCCAGCAGTTTTGTAAACTTGAGGGTCCATCGGGCCAGCAACATTTTAAGTGATAATGACATTCGATTGGCTTCTGGGCCAGCTGATTTTGAACAGGGCAAGTAGAAATTAAAAGTTACAGGCCCGGTTGGCCAGTGGCCATAATTCTA
>JAULBP010091226.1:0-12186 GCA_032355345.1 Lepetodrilus pustulosus | reverse complement strand
AACCACCACAACTACCACCACTACTACTACTACTACTACTCCTCCTTCTACTCCTCCTACTACTACTACTACTTCTACTACTACTACTACTTCTACTACTACTACTCATCCTACTACTACTACTACTACTACTACTGCTCCTCCTACTACTACTACTACTCCTCCTACTACTACTACTACTACTACTACTACTACTACTACCACCACTACTACTACTTCTAATACCCATTCTATCCATAGTCTCAGAGGGTGAAAGTAAATGATTTTTAATAAATTCTACTGATGGGTATTATATTTATATGAAAGGAGCCTCTGAAATTCTTTAAACCTCTGTCAATGGGAGATATTTAGAATAAGAGTATTTGGTTGAGAACAGGGTAAGGGTAAATAGTTAAATAATAATCTGTTGATTTGTATAAAATTTATATGAAAGGAGCCGCTGAACTTCTTTACCTGTTCTCCATCAATCTAGACTTGCTTAGCTGACATAGGGGAATATCTTGAATGGGAGTATACATGTGATACAGACTGCCATTCTGCGGTTGTGACCATGTTGCTGATAATGCTATAACACGTTTAATTGTGTTGTTATTGTTCGTCTTGTTGTTATTGTTGTTGTTGTTGTTGGTGTTGGTGTTCTTCTTCTTCTTCTTCTTCTTCTTCTTCTTCTGCTTCTTCTCTATCTTCTCCATATTCGTATTATTAAAATTACTATCATCATTATTATCATCATCATCATCACCATTATTGTTGTTGTTGTTGTTATTATTATTACTACAACTATTACTACTACTACTACTACTACTACTACTACTACTACTACTACTACTATTATTATTATTACTATTATTATTTTATTATTATTATTATTATTATTATTATTATCACCACTACCATCATCACCACCATTAATATCATCAATATCATCATAATCTTTTTAGATACCACTTTTATCTACTTCATCAACAAGTTATTTGCAAAAGACCTGACACTGACGAGGGGTAATACACAGTTTCTCCACAAATTCTCCTGGCGTTCTACCATCCATAAAGCAAGAAAAAACAATGTTATCTCAGAGTCAAGACGTTAATGACGATGGCTACATCTCACTTAACATCGCATCCTCCGCTGAGAAACTATATAATTCAAAATTTGAACGTTTAGTACCTCTTCTTCAGGAAAACCACCTAAGTACAAACATTATCAAGTAATTGATGTGGCTGGTCTATAGTGGGCATTTCTTATAATGGTTCTTGACGTTCATGAATGTAATACTCGTGCAACACTCTTAGAATGATAAAAGTGTGCAATAGATTTCAATCGCGACGTAATCAGATCTTACCCAATGGTTAAATAACCATTAAGTTAATTCGATATCCGATGAGAAAAAAAAGGCTTTAAAGAACCCTGTATATACGTAGGTACGAAGACGACGTTAGGTGGCGCAATATATTGCAGTTTTTTTTATGGATATGGTCTAACCCTTGACAGACTGGTGTATCTCTCAGGGCGATAATTATAAGTCATTGATACGTCAAGTGGGAGGTAGGTGGTTGTGGCATCTACCATAACCGTAATTTATGTCGCTGAGGATTTATAGACTCTAAATATACTCAACAAAATAAATGAGGAGCCAGTACACGTATATTTGTTGTGGGGAACATTTCTTTGAAGAATTTGATACCATTCTTCTTCAAATGTGTCCGCAAGTTCTTGAAGAGTATCTGAAGCATGTAGATGTTTAGAAATTCTTTGTTAAAATAATAGAAAGCTATATTATTAATGTCCATAAAGACTACTTACTGGTCCTTAATTAATTGTGTTGAGTATATATAAGTAGTTCCCACGCTTACGTTGATGACACTTGCTCTAGTTTCTGTTTTCAACTAAATTACTAGTATCTTGCAAACACGATCTCAACAGGAAGGTATTATGTATAATGATACTGAAATTAAAACGTGTACAAAGGATGTAAAGGGTATTTAATTATTCATTACAATAAGTGTCCGTGTTTTTTGCAGCAAATAAGCCTGTATGCATTTGTGTGGGAATTTGTGTTGCTTTTTTAAAAATAATATATGTTGTTTGCATTTCGTTTTATTGTAGCTATCCATATTACGTTGCTCACATCCTCATGGCTTCTAAGTCTATAGCAGGAGGAAACCTGCAAAACACGTAGCACTGAGTGTTGTAAAAGCCCTGCCAGAATCGGCTTCAAGGTGCAGTTAAAGTTCTATGCTACCACTGCTCTTCATTTTTGATGAATTGAAGCGTGGGCATTTGGTTTCGTCATGAATAGCAGTTATGTTCCAAAACTTCTAAAACAATACGTGCCCACTCACAAATAGGCCCTCGTTGCTCAGAACATCTAGCTACAGTCCTGAATATGATGTAGAAAACGAAGAAGAACTAAAAGCTGAAGATAACGTAAAAGATGAAGAAGAAGATAAAGTAGAAGATGAAGAAGAAGGAAAAAAGAAGATGAAGTAAGATATAAAGAAGAAGGAGGAGTGGTGATGAAGTTCTAGAAGACGAAGACGTAGATGATGAAGAAGATAAAAAAATAAAATAAGACGAAGAAGAAGCGGTGGTGGTGGTGATGGTGATGGCTTTGGTGGTGGTGGAGGTGGTGAAGCGGAAAAAGAAGATAATGATTATGATGATGATGATAATAATGACGATGACGATGATGACGATGACGATGATTATGATGATGATGATGATGAAGAAGAAGAAGAAGAAGAAGAAGAAGAAGAAGAAACATGAAGAAAATTAATAGGATGTCCAGGAGAGATTGATGTTGACGTACTAACTCCAATATGTAACCTTAACGTCAACCTCAGCAATGATGTAGTCTGTAATATAGCTAAGGTTACAGTTATGGTTACATTACAGTTTCCCCGTTTCGTACGGCGGTGGACCCAGGATGTTTATCGGGTAGACATGACTGTCTAGCTCTTTCACTGATACCCAGATGAACTCGGTCACGCACGCAACTCTAGCTGCGTTCAAAAGTACCTAAATTGATGTTATCACGAAAGCAATTGTCTGCTTGTTTAGCTTGCATTCGTTCTGTCAACAAAGGTCACTCTGTTAATCCGATGGCAATGGAAGTGGGTTTAAGATGTGTAGACACAGAACTTTAAAGTCGTGTTTAATTGTGCGGATTAAGTTGTCCTAGATATCAAACCTACACCACGAGTGTCGTTTAAATATATTTTCAACGTCTTGGGAGAAACAGTTCAACAGAAGTTGATTTGTATTTCAAGTATTTGATACATATTCGCCATTGAATGACAACCATATAACATTGGGTGACATTATATGCGAGTAAAGAACAATTGCCATTTGGTCAAAATGGGTAGACGAGAAGAGTCTCAATATAGAGTGCAAGTAGACACCCATGGGTGACGTTAACTTATTTTGAAGATTAACGTTCGAAAATTATTAAGAGTATAATCTATAGAATGTATAGGCTAGTAATTTCGAGGGTGGATGGTTGGGGTGGGGGTTAGATATCTTTGATTTTCAGGAAGGATATAACATCATTAATCAAAAGTTATGTCTAACTATGAGATATAAAACCAATTGGCGGACATTTTGAAAAGGTTTAGCTGTGGAACTCAGACGTCCATAACATATGTTCAATACAGGCAAATCTGTCTTGCCCTATATTCTATTCTCTCCTTTTTGTTAGTCAAAAGTTGTCTGGCACATGGACTATAAATTGTGTTAAACCCCCCTTAGATCCGCCGCTGCAATTTCTCAAGAATGACATTTTCAGTTCAAATGAAATGGATGAATTTAATAGCGTTGAGTTTTATGCCTTCGTGTTGTAACGACTTAGTGATGCCATTTAAGCCGTAGCGATGTGGGTCCAGGGAGCGCGCGGTGTCTACAGGAGCTCAGTGGCCGTGAATTCGGTCAGTATAACGGAAATTACTGCTGCTGGGGTATGGCAATCCTCATAGCTAGACAGATGGACGTGCTAAAGTAGCGAAAAGATGTCAGCATCACAGACGCTTGTCTCGAGGTGTGACACTTGGTCATTATTCAAAGGCATGGTGATATTTCTCACTGATCAGAGTCTTTTGTATAAATGCGTGATTCATTATTTGATCATATAACGGAGAATAGCGGAGTATACTGTGGATATATTTACCCGAAATTGAGATGAAGTATTATTTTTATTAAATACATTTCGTTGTTCAATTTATAGTGTTGATTGAATGGTGCTTCAAGTATATCATACAACTGTAATTAATGTGGCTAGTGACATCTTCGAAAACGCGACAAAGTAGGCATAATGGTCGGGGGTTCAATAACGACGACCATTTATTGTATGCCTACGTTATGATGGGACATTACAACCACTTCTGTGTATATAGCCATTTATTGTATGCCTCTGTATGAAGTCATTAACAACGTACTATTATCATTATTATTATTATTATTATTATTATGCACATTTATATAGTGCAAATATCCAGAATAATTGCTCAAAATTCGCTAAAGCGAGTTTTTAGCTTTTTTTTTCTTGAAAGTGCAAAGCTCGTCTATTTCCCGGATGTGTTTCACTTACCCTTGAATGCATAGTAACTGCAAGATATCGATGCCATCCACTGGAATACCTTGGTGATATTCCTTTACCAGAAGAGTCTATAGACAGCCCAGGTCGTCATGAATAACACACTAGTATTGCACGCAACTACCTTGACGGTACAGAACCAGCAATGTGTCTTTATTGGTATTTCAACATCAGAAGAATCCATAGAGGATTTTGGTAGGATTTACTTTTGTTGTTGGTATTCTTTGTAGTAAAGACTACAAGAATGTCTCCAATATAGATTTCATAACATTTCGTGTCCATATGGTCGCAATTCTTTGCTGCACAGTTCATGGCCTCTCCGTTGGTATTGGCGGTCGTTAACGTCACATTTAATAGTAAGGCTCTCCCTTTTGATGGCAATGCCTGTTTCTAATTTCAGAGGTTATCTGTGTTACCATGACTATGTTCCCAGTCACGCCATCAGTTTTCCAGCTCTAGTGGAAACCATCCATCTGCAAAGCTTCTTGCTTCTCTGATGATCACTACATAAACAGGTTATTATTCATCCAAAGTTATCACATTATAAATACATCATCCCAAGTCATCACCCTTATTAATGTTGAGGCCATCAGATTTCCTGTTATAGTTAACTTTCAAATCCAGTTTTTTTTCTTCTTCTGGGCGGTCCCATATTTGGCCATGCCAACACATTTCTTGCCATTTGTGCACAGATACATAGGCGAGAATAACATTTGTCACAAACAGAAATACAAAGGCAACAAAAATCACAGTGACGAAGAAAGTGTTTATTCTTAGGCAAACATGTAAATATGGTGTACACTGGCCTAAAATGAAATGTTATAAAAGTAAATTTAGCAAAGTTATTCTAAAATCCACTTGTATAAAATGTGACCTACTGTTAAAACCATTTGTACAATTTAAATTGATGAATGCTGATATATGTTTATGAACAAAATGCAGTAAGTAAACTATATACAATGGATAAAAATATCTATGGCATCTAAAATACACAAAATATGTTTTTGAAAATAGATTCCTTATACTAAACTTTTTTTATGATAATATATTGATTTTAACCAAGCAAGCAATTTAAAAGTATCTTTGCTTTTTATCTCTAATATCAACAAATATGTTACTCCAGGTATTACTTCAAATAGTGTAAAACCTATGAAGATTGAAATAGCATATAGCAGAGAAATTTAAAGCACATTCAAAAGTGTTGGCCCCACCGCAATACTATTGTGGACTACCAAATATGAAAATCCAGTCACATGATTCAACACATGATTCATCATATGACTCATCACATGTCAGGTGACTTACTCTTCATGATCATGGTCAAGCTGTCAGTCATGTGACTGGATGGTCACCATAGCAACTTGTATCGGGTTGCCTCGATCCTGGAGCACCATTTTGATCAGTGTTCACATCGATGTGAAATTAATTATTTCAATAAAACAGATACATAAATACTAAAATACAGCTGGATTAAAACTACCAGCATACTAAGCTCAAGCATATGTCTACACTTATACAAAAAATACAATAGATAACAGAATTAGAAATGTACTAATACTGATAAAAATCTATGAGGGGTCAGACAAGGTGAACAATTTGTTCGTATTGTTTTTCATATATTCCATGGATATTTGGAAGGAAAAAAAAAATCATTAATAAATTTCCTTTCATTGTCTTACTTGTTAACTCTGATCAGGCAATAGTATGCCATTCAATTGTAAATCTCCAAATCTGAATATTACTGTAACACATAAATCGTGATAGTTCCCTGATAACTGGTCAGCTCATGGAAAATCCCTGCATGCTAAAATTAATTATTCTATTTTCATTTCCATACTAAAATAACATACAACTACATTTGACTTATTTACAATCTATATATATGCTTCCAAAATGACAAAACTATGCAATCCAGCATCTAATATCTACTATGCCAATACATTACAGTGTAACTGAGGTAAACAAATGGTACATAGTAATGCTAGTGTATAAACAGTAATAACATGAGCATCTAAAGGGCCCGCATTGTGACTGATATGCACAAGTGTTGGCCCATAAATGTGTTTAATGCACACAAGTGTATAAAAGGCAGATATCAAAACAATTGCACCTGATCAGTGGAAGGGTATGTAAGGATCAAACTGTAGATGCCTTATTATATTAACATAAAATAGGCAGATCTATCCCATTACTTCTTGGCAATTTCCACTACGGTCGTCTTCCATGCCCACGCATCTTGACCCTCACATTCCCTTTACTAATACAATATGAAAATGCCCCAAACACAAAATCAATCGCTATCCATGTTACCATGATCTTTCACGTGTCTATTTTCAAATTATTCATCCCAATCCATTACTAAAATCTGTTGAGTACAAGAAAAGTAAATGCACACACATTTGATGAATACACACACAGCACTAGGATGGTGGGGGTAGACTAAGTTAAACATTCAATAAATAGTAGAAGGCATGCAAATCTGGGTCGCATAATTGGTGACCTTGATCCCCAGAAGTGGATGACCTCTGAAATTGACTGTGACCTACTTTCAACAATTACCCTGACCTACTTTTAAACATGACCTTAGCAAATGTAGTTGTTTTCAGAACTTCTCGAAAACTCTGGTCAATAATCAACACCATTCCAAAAATAAAATTGAGTCACTTCAATTTTCAATTGTCCTGTAGATCTACCTACAATAATCTCCAAATGATGAGCCACAATGTGCAAAAGTGTCTATAAGGATGTTTAGATCTTGTGTTAGTTGTTGAGATCTTCGAGAAGATCAGCGTCAGGTAGTTCACACAAGTGTCTCTATATATCAGTTGTGTCTCTAAACATACACACAGTGCAAAACCAAGACACACGCTCGCATATAAAGATGATGATCGATCAGAGAGGGAGAGGTTGTTCTTAAAGGAATATCAGATTGGTTTATGAACGGTTGACGGAAACTCGCGTGCCTACTGTAAGACCACTGGAGGGCAAAGTCATTAGAAAAGGCCACGGAAAGCTCAATTAATATTTCCACTTCGGTGATAAACTAACATCTCCTACAGATTCACAGCTAAAAAAGGTTAGGTGCCCCATTCCAGAATCCTAACGAAATCCTGGCCTGGACAGCTAACTTCTTTTCTGTGATTCATCTTGAATAACAATCATCAAGAAGAACGTACAATATAGAAAATCGGACAAAGCGCGGTGCAATTTGACTCCAATACAAAACATGCAAGACCAGAACGGGATCAGTGTCTAGAGTCTTCAGGTTTGCTCTTGTGGGTAAAGAATGTTGTATACCTGCAGTACACACAATAACCTCTGTATGTCCATTATGAATACATACACATACTATACATCGAGTGAAATGATGGTGGAGGACGCTAATGCTAGACAGTTCAATACAAACAATCTACAGTGTTCAAAAAGTCACCATGCGGGTAAACAGCATTCATTCTGCTACAGTGATATCTCCTGCAGAATGGAAATCATGGGCAGGTGTGAAAAAAATATGAGAGTGATCTCCCTTGATGCTGCCTTGGCAGGTCCATCAAATCTGTCCAAAAAGTACTCTTTCTCTTATGTTGTTTTCTCAACACGAATAGATGGCAAATGTCTAAACAAAGATGAAATTCTTTGTGGGTCCGTACCGATCTTCAGGGTCATCGTCGGGGTCCTCATCGTGGTCGCACGTGCAGGGGGAGTGTTTTCCCAGCAGCGTCCACTCCCAGTGGCAGTGCGGCACGTTGATGGCACTCCAACGCGTCAGGGACTCGGAGACGCCGTGTCCGATACATCGTAGTCCGCGGTCGCGGTCCATGGCGGTTGGTTGGCACTCCACGCAGATCTTGGCGCCCTTGGTCATCGACCTCGCCCACTTCTGTCCGACCTCAGTGGTGTTGCAGGCCTCACGGGTCCGGGTAACTAGAAATGTGCCGCAGTATCTGAAATTGTAATAATAATAATAATAATAATAATAACAACGGTAACAATAATAATAATAGCAATAATAATAACAATGACAGTAGCAACAACAATAATAACAAAAATGTAATTATAATAACTACACTAATTAAATGCAACAATCATACATGTACTAGTAATAACAATATCAATAATAATAATAATAATAAATGTATTTATTTTATTACCAGTACTGTACATATTTAATAAATTGGGTTTTGGATTCCATCACTTAAATCACCATGGCAGGAGGAAACCATGTGTTAAGTAATGGTGTGCCAGATCCTTGCTTGAAAGTATGCTTCAAATGCTACATATTATTATCCTGACAAATATCGATCAGTGTTCACTTCCTCTCTCAACTTCCTGGAGAGTATATATGTAACCCAAACTGCCACTTTCCAATGCTTGAAGGTTAGCATTCACATTACCATCTAATCTCTATAGAACACAATCGTAAGAATAAAGATTTATTTGGCATGTTCTGTGCCATTCTAAAAACGGAAATAACAATACAAGATCATCATATTTTGAAAGTTTTGTAGAACTATTTGTATGTCATCTGAAGGTGTAGATAAATGTGTCGATGTAAGACAACCTACATGAGTGAGATCAATAAGAAGTTGAAGTCTGCTAAGCATATATAAACAGGTCTAACCAATCATATTCTTTTTATAATGGATCGCCTGACATATTTGCACTAGCATCATAAAACGAAATAGGAAATAGGAAAAAAACAACAAAAAAGTTGATACATGTAACACGTTTTCAAATGGATTGAAACGTAGGAGTACCAGATGACATCTACTGAAATTAAATTAACATTTTTTTTTATACCTTACTTAATTCCCAAATGATGATTCACCTTAGCAATGGACATTATTTAGATGTACATGTATCTATATACAAAATACCATTACAATGCTGTTGGTACAAGGGTTAATGGAACATGCCTCGGCTTTCATGTGTCTCTTCGTATGACAATGCTGGTACGCTCACGGCAAACACTCATAACACCACAGTCATACTGAGCAAATATTTAACTGTGCCTCGTCTTATATCTCAACATGCTATTTCGGTTTTAGACTGCTAGTGTTGGGGAATAGTGTTCGGTCAGTAACCAGAGAGAACCAAGACATGTCTATTCTGAAAACTTCGCTTGACGTATTCACGCAGAAACTACAAAGAAAGAGGAAAAAAGAGCATCTCCTTGCCACCTTCCATTAATGTGTTAAACATAGACATGTTAGTGGAAAAACACTGCAGCTTGCATGGAAACTCTTTATGTAACATGTCTATAACATTGCAAGTGTTGGATTCCATTCAAGAATACATCACGTCCAGGTTTTTTAGATTTGTTGCATCATATTTAGAGGAACTCCATCCCCTGCTACACATGTTACAAGCATTACCTATTTCTACAAGGAAAGATATACCTGTAAGCACTGTACTTTATCTTCTCTTGTGTAATAACGCACTGTATTGACTTATTGTCTAAAAGAAATACTGGTACCTTTCCCTACCATTTGAGAATGAATAAGTAGTTGAGTGAATAAATTTGATATATCCCATAAATACTTGAGATATTCCTGAAATAGTTGTGATTTTACAGATATTGTTGAGATGTTCCTAATATACAGTAGTTGAAATAGTCATAATAGTTGAGATTCAATTTAATTCAGATTTCAGGGCTCCAGACTAACATTTTGAGTTACTTGCCTGCAGAGCTAGTCAGGGCAAGTTGTAAAGGCACCAAAGCATCTATATGTTAAAAAATAGGTTGCCACAGAGCAATTTAACTTGCCCCTGTACGTCGGGCATACCTTAGTCCAGAGCCCTGAATCATAACCATATATACATGCACTATCCAACGACTTGGCAACATGCTTTGAGGGTTTTGTCACTCTCCGGATGTTATATATTTTCTCAAAGGAAATAATTACCATCATTATCTAAGTCTGCTTCATTATCATAGTCGTCATTTTCATCTTGATCTTGGAACACTAAATAGTCATCTGCACTTTGGTCACCATGTTGACCTTGTTGACTAGGACCGGGTTCAGAATAATCTGGCACATGTGGAACGTTTTGATGGAAAGACGAGGTTGAAGATGCTGGTGATTGAGAATGCGATGACTGAGGGTTAAATGAAAGTCTGTCTAATGCTGCTTGGGATGTCTGTGTATGAGGAATATTTGAGGAATAGTCTATTTGCATGTATGAATCTTTTTCTCGCTTTGGTTCGATATCGTCAGGTTCAGGGTCTGGTTCTATTTCAATCAAATCTGGATCTTCTGGTTCTTGTTTCACATTTAAACGAGAGTCATTGGACGTTTGAGATTGAGACCGGGAATTCGTGGACGGATGAGAGTTGTTTTGGTACTGACTTTGGTTCTGGTTTTGGTTTTGATTTGGACGAGTGGAGTTTCCTTTAGCGTTAGACTCAGAGAAAGATGTTTTTCTGCTCTTATGGGGAGGAGTTCTCACTGCAGTTTCGTGCAATCGCTTGGCAGGATTTGGAAGGATAACAGGAGACTGGGTCACAGGCACTTCCTCGAGGTAAAATTGTTCTTGTGGCATGAGTGATCGATCCACATCAAATATGGAAAGTTTTAATGTTTTGCATTCACTTTTTGAGATCATGCTTGCATCGGATGACACACCATCCACTTTAAACGTCAACTTATTTGATCTCAACACGACCTGAACGCTGGCATCTTGCGTTGTGCCATACGAATTTACACTGGCTGGAAATTCCAGGTTAGAATGTGGACCTCTCTTCATAGTATTGAAGAGCTCGCACAAGTCCACAGGGATCGTGAATTCTAAAGTTTCAATAAACATTGTTGTTTTGTTTGTACGCTTGCTACATTCACATTACCCTTGTATCATAAAAAAATATGTTCGAACACAAAGCCACTTGGCTTAGCTTTATGCAAATGAGGTCGAATGTCTCATTATCGCCAACGGATCTACTTATTTGGGTTTTTCGTGGCGATATGGGAACAATTAAACGCACATTATGCACAATAAAGACATGTAAAACCACAAGGTGTCATTATTCCATAAATACGCCATCTAGTCGGGATGTTTTTTCTTTGCATTCCAGCACAGGTGCTCGACATATATTCAGGAAGCCATTTGCGCACGAGTCCATTGTAAACTCTCATTTGCGCAGATGACGTGGATGACATGTACATGAATCGCGCGGTGAGGTTCGGATTCGAGTGGATTATCAGTGTGAGGATCTCTCAACACATACTGTTATCCTAACAACAAACTACACTAATATAAGCAAATCAACGAACGGCGGCTGATATATCGGGTATAGGTAGATATTGTGGTTAACATAGCATAATTATAGTAGACAGTAGACAAAGGATCAATTTCATATCAAATACTAATTTTGGGCAAAATATAAGCCTGGAAAGACTTATCACAATTTATTTTTTTAAACAAATCTATCTAAAAAGGTTTAGTTCAAGCTAAATTATTTACTTAATTCCATGGTTTATCGTGCCCTTTTACCATTGGCATTTACAAAGGGCCCTTTTTGTGGTTTACTATTAAACTCGGATGAGAGACTACTTAGATATTAAAAGTGCCCTTTTGCCATTTAAAAAGTGCTAATTTTCTGG
>JAULBP010091215.1:0-12188 GCA_032355345.1 Lepetodrilus pustulosus | reverse complement strand
GAGATTTTGAGGCAATTAGTTTCAAAATGGCAAAGAAAACAAAATTTTGGTAATAAAAATCCAAAACAATCGATAGAAATATCTTCCTACGTGTTACATAGCCTGCTTTCTCAATACAGTAGTTAGCTACCTTTACTTGTCTGTACAAACGATAGAGACACACCCCTGTCGTTGTTGGAGTTATCCACGCTGTATATTATGGTTATATTAGGTCCTGTACTCTGTGCTAGCATCCCCCGTGACTGTCCGCACCAGGTTCTTATCAGGGGACTGGAAGTGTCATTGCCTGAACCGAAATGTGATCGTATTTGCAGTTTTGTGTCTATAAGATTAATAACAGACTGTATTCAAACTTTTACTTCCATTTTATATATACCTTACATCCTTGAATAGAACAGTCATTTCAATTAACCAAACTTGTACTAAATGTAGATATACCGGTATTCAATTTCAAACAAAAGTTGGACATGAAAACTTCACTCCATAGTGCTAGTTTTTTTAATCATCTGCTTTTTCACAATTGTGAATTTCACAATATTATCCATACTTGTATATGTTCATTGTGCAGACTTCTAAATTATTTTATTACGTATATGTAATACCTTTCGGATTAGATAGTTCTCGTCATATTTGTTGTTGTGCTTTATGTTTTAACGCAACATAATAATAAAGTCAAGAAACGTTGAATGAGCATTTATTTCTTACCGTCGTATATTTTCACACTGTCTGCAGTACAACCGTCGGATTCCTCAATGTGGATATCATCTACAGTTAGCAGAACCATCTGGTCGTCTCCCTCAGTCTGAACCGTCCATGTGCAACTGTGAGTACTTAAACAATCATACATGTGTTCACGATCATGTACTTATTTCCTATAACATTTAAGTAAGTTTTCTTTATGTAAAGTCTATTTCTCTCTATATATGTCTGTCTGGTCTGTCTGTCACTGTCTGTCTGTCTGTCTGTCTGTGTATGTCTCTTTCGTTCTTTCGTTCGTTCTATAGCATTATGTGGAAGGGTAACAAATAAAGTGTAGAGTAAATTTACATTATATTAATTTTGTTCCACCCTCCACATGCTGTTCAAGTCCTTTTGAAATACGATTCTATTGGCTGTCAGTTGCTCATTTGTTATTTATGGTTAAACACAACGATCTCCGACTACATTGCAGTATTGAACATGAATGTCAATGTGAACATCGTAGAAATCAAAACGCCATTTTTACTAAATACGTAATCTACAAGTAAGAGACCGCGATAATTAATTTCAACGGTGAGTTCTCACTTGAGGTACGCTAACGGGTATCCAGGTGACTTCAGGCTTTGTTTTTCTGCCGTGGCTGTGAGCAGCCCTCCACACGGACTGGGGCTCGGTGGTCGATCTGAAATTAATCAATAATAGGTCCACACACATGCAGCAGGGCTCGGTTGCCGATCTGAAATCTGCAACACTCTTATAGTGCTACAATAGTTGTAACTGGGATCCTGTCATAATAGAAAGCGTTGCCCTTACAATAGTCGTAGACTATAAAAGCGTAGTGCAACAGGCCCCTGGTAAACTTCAAGACCGTGTAGACACACTTGAAGAAGAATGGCGTTAGATTATTCAGGCTGAGCTACGGAATTTTGTAGAAAGTTTACACAACAAAATATCTGCTGGCTCTTAATTTATTTTGTTGAGTATAGGAGCACGACTACCGTATTGATCAGTACATGTTATACCGTACGTACGCTGAAAGAGTTTGTATGTGCATTGTGGATAAATGAAAGTGAGAAATCATGTACGGTGGTGAAGTAATAATTAATTATAACGATTTATAATATATATATATATTGTTTTGTTGTTGTTTGCTCTTTAATATTGTTGTTCCTGGTACGCGTGTGTGATATTCTCATCGACTGTTGAAAACACCCCTAACATGCAGGAATGTACATGTTTTATTGTGTCTAATGATTTAAACATATTTTATTGCCGTAATATTGCAAATAATTAGTGGACAAAAAAACCAGTCCGGCTTGTATGATACCGCTCCTATAATTGCGTATTATAATTGTAGTTGGTTCAGCATTTAACGCTGCATACGGCATATCAAATTACGGTATCCGATACATTTCCTAATAGTGCTTGTCATCCACTATTATGTCACTTATCTGAATATCACGCTACCTTCAATTATATTAGGTACATCGTGGCGTGAAAGAAATGGCTGAGTGGCGATCAGTACGTGCAAGCAGGCCGAGAAACTCTGACCGTCATACTCAACCAAATAAATTAAGGACCATTGTATTTTTGTGGGAAAGCTTTCCATCAAATTTAGGAACTCGCCTTGAAGAAATCTTGTTAATTCTTCTTCCAATGTGTTCGCAAGTTCTTGGAGAATATCTGGAGCCTGTTGATGTTTGGAAATTCTTCGTTGTTAAAATAATATTAAAATAAATTTTAAATGTCTTATAAGGCTAGTGGCCCTTAATTAATTTCGTTGAGCATATATTGTTCCAATACAGTGATCAGCTGTACATTGGAGGTTGAGTATCTCGAACTAATGTGCAAGTCGTAGATACTTCAGGTTTAACGCAATCTTGGTTTCTTATCGTTTTAAGTAGCCTACCATTCCTAACAATAGAAATCAATAATTACTTAACCAATTCAGTACGACCGCTGGTACTTTTCGGAGAATAAACTGTCTATCTGTCTGATGATATATTTCCGCCACAATGTGATACTTATAAAAATGCGTAATTTATTTACGAATTAGACTACTATAATATCTAAGAACACAGTCGTATAATGTCTATTATCAGTAAAACATTATATGTAAAAATAGCAAATACTATATCTAAGGTTGACAATAATTTTTGGAAAGATTATAATGATATATGGTGGGGACACGTTATTACCAGACTGTTTGCTGTATCTGAACAGGAATCCTGTGTCTTCGTTTTTGTCATCTGTTGAGAACATTATGAACATTTTCGACCCTGTACTCTTGAATGGATCTTCACTAGGTCCGCATAAAGTCCGTAGTTCTGCCCTGTCATCTGGAATAGTCGAACTCTTGATAATGTCTTCATAACTATGCTAATCATGCATCATTATCTTCGTATGTAATTATTTACTGAATATATCTAATTATCATAGTCTGAGAACTGTAACTAGACTGAGTAATAGATACTAATATTGTAGTAATTGTAATAATAGTTGCTTACAATGGTTAACATGGAGTTTAATTTACAAAAGGCATTTGTTAGAAAAGACGAATACAATGAACCTAGTGTAATAAGACGTATATTATACATAGGTTGACAAAGCTTGTGTTGTCACGTTAGGCAAGTGCCTTATATTATTATTAGTTCTAAGATGCCTCTGTTCACCCAGCAGAGAATGGGTACCCGGAAGGATGAGACGGAAAGGTGAATGATAACCTTGTAGCCCGCCTTAAACGGCAGCTTGAGTTGTATACACCCAAGGGAGTTGAGAAGGAATTAAGTACACACCAGATACATTGACCGGGGTAATAATGTCAGTGCTATTAGCATACCTAGAGTATTATTATTATTATTATTATTATTATTTCAAAATGCTAACACATATTTATTAAAAGAGTTTTATTATGTATTACTACATGAAAAATGACAAATTAATACTAAACTAGATGACAAATCAATACTAATTTGCGCATTTATAGAGCACCAATTCCATGATCGAAAGCTTGTTATAGCGTTATATTACTACCCAGGTCAATGGATCAATATGCACAAATTTTACCTTCTCAAATCCCTGATGAATATATACAACCCAAACTGCTATTTAAGGCGCTAGAAGGTTAACATTCACAATTCCATCTCACCCTACCGGGTACCCATTGACAGCTAAACGTTGACTCACAATCCTGTATCTTCACGTAATCCTGAGTGCATGTGGGAGACAAGTTAGTAGATTCCACGTTCAACTGAACCACGGAGTTTTGGTCCGGAGTCTTGATAGTGAATTGACACTGGAGGTTACTGATATATGAAATATACGTTATAATACAAACCATAGAAAATACATTTGCAAAACTACAGGAATTGGATAGTAACCATTTGGTCTCCTAAATGTAGCTTTACATTATTTTAACAAAGAGAATTTTCCAAACGTTGAAGACTTAAAGGCCAGATACTCTTCAATAACTTGCAGAGGCATTGGAAAGAGAATGGCACTAAATTCCTCAAACCGAGTTTCGAAATTTGGTAGAAAGCTTTCCAACAAAATATCTGCTAGCCCTTAATTTATTTAGTTTGTACTTCCACAAACATTTCCACCGCTGTATGGTAGACAAAATCCAACTGCAACTCCACGATAGATTGAATCGAGTGTATATTGACAACCTGCATGTGGTCGTATTTTTCTTTGCTTCATTTATATTAATGCAAGGGGACATAAATGAAAGTTGTACGACTAAAGTAAAATACGTTACGTCTACGTTTCCTTTGAATTCTTGGGGACAGTTAAATGAAAATTACAAAGTGATTTTGCGATTTATGAAAGAAATACCATAGTTGGGTAAAGCGACTGGGGGTGAGGTGAGGGTCAGCTGCCACCCTTGCCTCATGGATAGATACGACCCTGGTCATAGAGAGACATTTGGTAACCATTATCTGGATCAACCATATGTGATTGTATATAAAAACACCTGAAATATTTGGTCGGGTATCCTGGTGACAAGAGGAAGGAATCGTTGTTTGTTGTGGTAAGTGTATATGTACAGTCGTCCTCTGTAAGTCAAAGAAAAACAAACGTAGACATATTGAGACTAAAAAGGGCGTTCTTTTCATACAGTATGTCATACATTGTAAAGAACAGGGCTGTGTTCAAGCTACAATACACTACACTACACTATATTACGCTACCTTTCATTTTACAAACTAGTATCAGGCTGAACGAGTTCGTAGCAAACTAATAACAAATCGGTTTGCGCATGCGTCCAGTTCATTCGTTTCATGCTAATGGGATTTTCTACATAACACTACAGGCTCGAAAGTGGCGAAGTAAAAAATAGTACTACGTAGTACTATCATATGTTGACTGATCGGCTAGTGAAGTTCTACGTAACATTACTGAGTGAAATGTAATACAGCCTGAACACAGCCCAGATACGAAGCTCCAAAACATATAATATCGAAAATAAAATAGACATTCAGACAAAACATTTAAATGAACATTGGTAGATCTAGTCTTGTCAATGACGTTGATATCAATTCCTGTTTCGAATCATGAATTTTGGAAAAATTGAAAAAGTCAACGTCTTTGACAAGCACTAGGATATTGGAACACTTGAAGTTGGATCATTCAGTTGTCTCAGTACTTACTTGGAATACTTCGATAGTTGACCAAGAAACCCTTGTTGACCTTTGAACTATCTGTTTCAAAGTTGACCTCTAAAGTATTTTCTCCACTTTGGAAACTTGGTTTTATTGTCCCACAGACATTGGCCAGAAGTTGCCTTTCGCCATTTACAGCTTAAGAAAAGTAAAAGCAATATTAATAACCATAAAGGCAAAACTATTATTTGTTGAACATTACAAAAATACGTCTGTCTGTCAGTTGCAGAAAATGTTGTATATCTCCACACAGATACATTTGTAAAATATTAGACATTGACTGTAACATATACACATACATGTATGTATGTGTATGCGTGCGTGCGTGCGATATATATATATATAAATATATATACATATTAAAAAATATGTACGTTTATATATTTATTCAAAAATAGGTTTGATTTTATAATGATGGTATAAATAATACATATAAACAACAAGTATTTATATGGGTGTTGTGCGGGATACGAAGAGTAACGGAGTATTGTTTCACGAAGTATCCACAGAGAACGCAGTGATCTCATACAGGATGGTCAGCGAGCAAGGTAGATATACGATCAGACCCCGTTATAACGTTCTCCGTTGGAACGGTTTCTCCGCTTACCGGGACTTCCTACTGTTGTGTATACGTTAACTCAATGAATGATTGATCCGATGATTCGGTTGTTTCGCTTACCGGTCAGATTTTAACAGAAACGGAAGTGTCCGACATAATGGGTCAGACTGTATATCTTGAGGAGTTCGCATACCAATGTTTGTGACGGACACTTTATCATTGCTACAGGAGTTGGACTCTTGTATTTCGGAGTCCACAAAGTCTAACATCACTCTATCCGACGCCGCCAAGGCTTGTATGCTGAAGGTGCACGATAGATCGCTGAAACCCAACAGTGTATTTTGATAACTGGTAGAGTAAGTATGTTAGTAGAATTATTGTTGTAAACATACACTATATCCTTGTCAAAGCCGTTTTTATTTATTCAACTTTTCCAAATGATATTTTAAAACATTTATATTTCCCCCCATTATTCCACTAATATAAACATATCCGATAAATGGAATGAAATTTCCAGTGACGTCTTCAACAAGGACCAACGGGGATGCTGCACGTTGTGTCTGAAAGAATGTAGGTTTACCTACATGTACTTTCAAATCTTTTCCTATTCAGGTGGATTTATGTACGCAATATGAATATTACGCTAAATACATGTACAGTGAACAATGAAGTTATTTCTTTACTCTTCTTAGTAATCGCGAGTATCAGAAACGAGCACTCAACATAACGTAGAAATGTGTTCGTTTCTGATTCTCGCGATTACTAAGAAGAGTAAAGAAATAACTTTGGCGAGTTTGATGCACTGTTAATAACAATGTTTACAGTCCAGAAGAACCTACTTGAAATATCCGACAGGATAACCAGGTGAGAAGAGCGGTTTCACATCTCGAGTTGCAGTCAGATTGTACGTGCACGGCGTGCTATCTACAACAAGAACACATCTCACACTTCATTTCTCAACATTTTCAGTAAGCAATTTCAAACGCAGAATACCATCATGCGTTCCTACGCTGATTGAACGCGGTTGAGCCTTCTGTTACCGTACCGAATACTTGTGATGGTACCGAATACTGTTGACATAAATAATTATACTGTAGTTAACAAATTTAATTAAAGGCCAGTAACCTATATTGTACATATAAATTTAGCTGTATATTATTTAACAACGAAGAATTTTCAAACGTCAACAGGCTGCACGTATTCTTCAAGAACTGTGGTCATGATGATGTAGGTGAAGAACGACATGTAGGTATACACTTTGAAAATATACGTTACAGGGAATCCCTTCACGAAGTTCTCTTATCCCATTTGAGACCATAGTTCTGAAAATCAGCGTCTTTTGTCGGACTCTACCGACTTATTTATGAATCTAGAGCTTTCTCTGACAATGATTCTGTTATGTGGAACATTTTACCATTTGCAATCAAACTGGCAGACATTTTAGCTAAGTTAAAGACGTATCTTTTCCTCTGTTACAACACCTAACTCCCCTGAATTCTTCATCTTTGTCCATGTATCGCCATGAGCATGTGTATAAATGTGCATTATTATTATTATTATTATTATTATTATTATTATTATTATTATTATTATTATTATTATTTTAAATTATTTTTGTAAGAATCTTTCACTAACATCACGACTTGTCAGTTTAGGGCAGGAGGAAACCTGCAACATCTGTAGCGCTGAATGTTGCAGTAAACCTGTGAACACCAGCTGGTACTGACAGACCAAGGATGGTAACTGTAGTGCCACTCTACAGACGGTGCACCCTATCATGTTTCAACTGCTACATATTTTAGTGAGCAATCAATACATAATAACTGGTGGAAATCTTGAATGGTACAAAATGTACAGGGAACATTCTCATAGCAACCTAAATAACTTTTACAGTTGCCATCTTACTAACTTCTTACTCGGGAGGTCTGTGTATCCCTTCTCGTATCTACTACCAGACTATAAGCACTCTTGTAGCATTCTCTTATACATGTGGATTGTACACTTAGAAGAGCGTAGTGGACAAGAGAGCTTCTAGAAACGATGCCCTGTACTACTTCTATTTAATTGTGGTTTAGATCCACTTTATTATGTTCAAAATTATTTCATTAAATCATGACTTGTCAGTTTAGAGCTGTAGTGCTAAAAATGCTGCAGTTAACCTGTGAGAACCGGCTGGTAATGGCAGATTAAGGATGCTAACTGCATCACTACAAGCACAATCTAATTAAAATTAGATACAAAAATTTCATTCCCAAGATACACAGTCTTCTGTTCAATAGCTCTGTATTCGTGTCAGTGACCTTTGATCTCATCTTGACCAATCACTTGCGAACAACATAGTTTTAGCCAATTATCTGCCGTCTTCTGTAAGAATGTAGGTGAAAAAGAATGTCCGAGCCCTGATAACTGACTGTTTCAAAAGACTTGATGAATTTTGGTTTGTGGTAGAGCGTAGGACTCATAGCTAGAAGGCTTTTCAGTCCTGACTATAATCAAGATTATTTTCAAATAATTCACAGATTTCCAATGGAAAAAAATGGCGACTGTATTTTAACACCAAACAAGGCAACATCTGTTCGTAGTTAACAGCTATATGCTCGGTTATTTCCGTTATAAGTATCTATTATCTAATACATGTACATCGAGAAACGTTCAACAGTGCATGAGTTATCACTATCCCCCGAAATAGCAAAAGTTAGCCTGTAATTGGTTATGGTCAAAGGTCACTCTAATACATCTCGTATAGAGTTACTAGTATGTTAGATTGTTGTTGTTGAATATATCTTTGGACAGCACATGCTTTCATCAGGTGATTTAAGCGAATATTGATGCCAAGTTCCCATGACAGGATTTTCACCTTTACCATTTGGTTCCAAAGTCCATGTTTTACCATTACACTACCATCTGCACCCATCTCTGAATTACGTAATAGTCCAAATAGTGATACAAATAAATGTTTTCAAACACATGAATTTCTACTAGCCCTTAGGATACCAGCATTGGAAGAAATGGCCCGGACTAGCAGGCGAGTGTTAATTTCCATCCCTGTGTATTGGTTGTTGACATAATTCTATGATAATGTAGACGTTGGTATCCATGACTATTATAAACTACCGGTACAGAAAACTATAATCTGCCATGTTCGACAGAATTTATTCAATGACATCGGGGTAAATGTACGTCAATTTTCATATCTTCTCAACAGGGAAATAGTTTTCACAAACATCAAGATAACGCATACAATTATATAAATACATGTAATGATACTATTTACATGGACGGATTGTGAGACATGATGCTGTAATTAATTCTGGAGAATAAGCTGCTCAATAAATTCGTTTTGTTCTGCTTCTTCTTTCTGAAGTGCCTCGTACTGTATTCGTAACCTGCAACCAAAATTAATTGCGTTTAGGTAGAACCAAGAACATATTCGGCTTAAGTTTCTTGACAATTTAGCAAACAGAAATGTTGCAACAAAGCTGGGTAATTCAATTCTGTCTCGCTCGATTACCACAATGAAATCATGTGATGTTGATGCCATGTATGACACAATCATTTGTTCAGACGATTGGGAGACGAGTAGGGCCTGAACACATCCATTATTTTGGTCCCGACTCGAGTACCCGACCACCAGTGGATCATTCATTTTCATGTTAAAGGCATACTATCACAGATGGTCGACCTATAATATATCATAATGAACAAACAACTTTTTATCTGAGACTACTTGCGTTTAATTTGTCCACCCAAAAGTTGTTATTTACTAATGTACATATTTCCTAACACAATAGTTAAACATTTCATATGTTCTATGAACAAAAGCTTTGGAACATTTAACTGCTAGATCAAAATCTATCCAATGTGAATTATTTTTTTTTCTACATAAGGTTTTATATGAAGATCGAATTGTTCCATGCTACTGGCCATCTTGCATATGCTAAATGTACATGTTATTATCTGTGAATACTGTCACAGCTGGGTACATTCTACAACTAAATTGGGTCTATGGAGAAAGATCCCCACCCTTCCCTTATTATTTTCTGTTGTGACTGATTATGTCATAACTACACCACAAACCTCTCTAGCTGCATCTTCCTCTCTGTAATTAAAGCCACCAGCTGCTGCTGTTGAGCTTCTCTTTGCTTTGCTATCGACTTGGATAAATTACGTGCACCAATCGCCTGAAATATCAAGTGTTGGAGCTTGTAACAGGAAATGAAAACCAGCTTAGAAGCTAGTGAAATGATAGTTTATGCAACAATGACACTTAGTCTGTTAAAGGTTTAACCTGATGCAGGAATCCTGCATATTTGATGAATTAATTGGACAAAATCCTCCTTTCTAAACCGCTGTTGCATCAAATCCTACACAACACAAAGATTTGCCAATCATAATTTGAAATTCATAAATTAAAGTGAAAAGTCTTCATTACGTAACCCAACAGACGAATGTCTTATTTTTCAAGTTCACAATGTTTATAAGCAACAATGACCTGTCTGTGAACTAAAACTGCAATAGTCTCAATCTAAATTTAGAACATGCACACCCTGTATGTCTGATACATATATACGTCAGGGATCAATGTGTCACGTGACACTAACACAAAACCATACTAAACACGTTATTGTCACATGACACGTTGATCCCTGACGTCACAGATTTATGCGTATCTCGGTACAGGTGGCAAGACTTGGTCATGTGATGATAGCAAACTGACTTTCCAAATTTGTTTTTTTATGCATGCCATTACAGTGATTCCCTAGAAGCTGGATGATGTTTGTACGCATTGGTACGCATGCTCGGATATTATGTCGGCAGACGATGTTTGACGATGTTTACATTGCTTTTTTATAACAGTAATCTGGTAATAGGATTTAGAATGGGAAGTGAACAAGCAAATATGAAGTTATTGACAGCGGATTATTCAAAGTGATGGTTACTTACATATTATTCCCGTAAGAGTGTGAGCAATGAAACTGACTGCGTTGTCACGGTTGTGAAGAAATGAAACGAGTTGGCTTCTAGATATTGATATAGTGTAATTCATTCAGTGCGATAGATGTCTGGATTTCTGGACTAATCATTTTATAGAAATGAATGAGTGGCTGTGATATTTGCCCCTGTGTGGTGTACTATTCGATCAATAACGATAAGGATTACAAGTTACAGTGAAGATTTTATGTATGTTTTTGTTTCAAGTAAATATTAGACTGATAATTTGCATATGTAAATAGAGGATATTCACATGTCTTGTGCAATAACATGTATTTTATCGATTGACCCTGTTTGTCATGTTTATGGCCAATACCTTCTAAATGCTGAGACAACTGAGACGACTGATAATGTTCATGGAAGTAGCCTATATGTGTATATTTATGAACATGGAAACAATTAACCAGCTTTTGTAGCGAGCTCTTATTACATGGTGCGCTAATGTCTACATGTATACTTCCGGAACCGATACATTGATTGATTTGCGCACACCTACTGCCGAATACCGATATGCTTGCTTTATATTTAATCGTTTTTGTCGGTTTATAAGTCGGTTAAAGTACTCAAATTTGGTCTTGGTGCCTGTAGCAAGACCTCTGTGTTGGTCTTTCTACTGGCACCAAGACCTCATTCTCGTACTTTAACCTATACGTAATGTCTCACAGTATTGGTGGGTTGATGTATGCATTAAGGAATTATTCATTTACCGTAATATACTGAATAAAACACCAATATGGTCTTATTTACTAGATAAAATTAAGAAATGTAAAGATGGCCAAAGTTTGATAATTCCGCACAGACACCGTGTTATTCTGTACACATGTCGGCACATACAATATCAAGTAACATATAACCTTTTTGAGTCAACTTGTGTGATTATCCCCTTTTTTCTCTTTACTAGTAAAAACCAACATTGAAATGCAATAATAATCCTGTATTTAGACATTTATGGAATTAACAACACATGCGGGTAAATTATCAACTTCAATGTTTGCTACCGGTATGTTAGTGTACGAAATTAGGGTGTATTCTGTACACATTTTATCCTTTGAAATATGACTTTATCATGATAGAAACCCATTAAATTGTACGTTTTTAATGATTCCTGTATCTGAGAAAAAGGGCGGGATGTAGCGCAGTGATAGAACCTTGGACTTCGGAGCGAAAGGTACTGAGTTCAAATCCCACCCCCGGGAGCCCGGCATCAATGTTCGTGGAAGTTACATTTCTGATGCAATATTGATAGGATGCATTGTCTGTAGAGTGTCACTACAGTT
>JAULBP010091204.1:0-12188 GCA_032355345.1 Lepetodrilus pustulosus | reverse complement strand
TTGGTTTGGAGCTCGCCAAGGCTCGCTCAAAACAAAAATTATGTCACTCGGGCATACATCTGATACGAAATGGAAGCGAGGTTAGTATCCTATTAATATCCACTGCTGTAGATCATGTAGTCTATCATTATGTGCCCATCTCTTACGAACGTGTCGTACTGTCATCGGGACGTAATTCGTGGTGGATATCGTGGTTGCATTATTGCAAGAAATAACGTAGACCTCGAATTACACACTGGTACTCGCTACGATTCATTTCGGAAATCTCAAGCCAGGATATAATCAACTTTAGTAAATATACTGGGGTAGATTTGGTTATGCAAACAGTGCCCTCAAATTCTATGCATTTTTGCAAGGGATGCTGTTAATAGTATGTGATAAGATGTTGCTGTGCAATGTCATCAAGACAATACTTGCCAGCTCTGCATCAGACGACAGAAACGCACATGTATATGATCTTCTATGACAAGGGTAAAGGTCACTTACCTTCTCGGCGTAATGGCGGATGCCAAACTCCGCGGGAGTCTGCCTCGGCAGGTATCGGTCACTCTGGCGGCAGTATTTGGTCAGCTTCTGGACAAAGCTGGAGTCCGAGGACTGGGGAAAACTGCTCTCCTCATCCAGCAGAGACAGCATACCGTGAGGACGCTGGCAAGTCAGATAACAGTCAGTGGCAAGTGGAACCAGACGTCAGATAACAGTCAGTGGCAAGTGGAACCAGACGTCAGATAACAGTCAGTTAAGGTGGATGTATACTTTGGACGCCGTCACACGGTGCAACTCGCTAGCACACGCTTACGATGTATCAGCCCCAAAACACTCTAGATTGAGCTTTCTGGGGGAGTGTTTTGTGGCTGGTACACCGGTAAGTGTGTGCTAGCGAGTTGCGCCGTGTGAGGGCATAACACGTATAAATTCACATTTACAAGTGGTACCAGATGTCAGTTAACAGTAGAAAGTACCCACTGCTGATGCCGTACAGAGATGCATGTAATTATGATGTCTAGTTATTAATATTAAGCGATATTTGTCTACATGTTTGAATATATAAGTATTACAATGCAGATACAATGTGGCATACAAACCAAGCCCATGTTTGCATGTTATCCTATAAATGATTGGCATAATTATTTGCATTTCATACAGTCACCTACTAGTGCATAGCGACCAGTCAAGATTGCACACTATAGCATAGGCCGTGTACAAGTTATAGTTGTGTTATAGTCAGGAAGTTAAAATGACAGGTCTATAGAAAAGCCTCAATTCTACAACCTCAGTTGACGACCACCTTCTGATGGTATACCTGGAAGATGAGCTCTAGAACGTGGTCGTTGGACCTGTAGTAGATGTCCGTCCATTGAACGCCCTCCAACTCGTACTCCTTCTGCTCCCGGGGAAACAAGTAGTCCATGAAGTACTGCTGGAGACGTTCGTTACAGATGTTGATGAGGAACTGATCGAAACCATTGCTCTGGAAGTTCTCGAATCCCGACATATCCAGTATACCTATTGACGGACCTCGAACCAATCTAGGATGAATAAGAATTGTAAATAGATGAGTTTTCTTTTCAAACTTGTCCTGATACAAATCACGACTGGGTGCATGCCTAAACAAGCCAACACCATGTGTATGAACATTCAAAATTAGTATTAGTGAAGCTAACTTGAATAGAAACGCAGCATTTGTGAAACATATCGACTACGTTAACTTGTTATTTTCGAGAACGCGTGTATCAAAGAAGGGCTATATTATGTATGTTTAATTAATGTCCGAACAGTTACGCTTGTGTGTGTACTATTTTTCTCAGAACTTACTTTAGCTCCTCTGAGTTCTTGGGCCACAGGTTTCTGTTGATTTGGCCGACAATCCAGCCGAACAGGCGAGCATATAGGTCCTTAGTGAGAGCGTCACGACCATTGTTTGCTTCTCTGAGGGTCTTCCAACTCTGAATTCTCTCCCCTGAAAACAACATCACCGTCGATGAAAACACCAAGAGAATGCCTCCAACATATTGTGATAACAAATGGTCGGCAACAAGAACCTATGACAGACGAGGTAAATTTACCTTTGATTGTGTTGACATTGGAGATGAGAGCTTCAGTTAAAGCCATCTCGTTGTCAATGCCGAGCAGCTTCACGACGGCAGCCAGAGGGTACTCATCCACCACCGTCACGCCATCACTCTCCTCACACGGCAGGAAGATGATATTGGCCAAATGCAATATGGCCGCCAGAATGATGCAGATCAGTGTCAGATGCTATTGGTGTAAGATGGAAACATCATGTGAGTTTAAGGTGCATCTACTTTATACTTTATCACTTGTGTATTTTTATAAGTAGAAATTGTAGTATCATTTTCGAAGAAGAGATATATGTTCGAGAAGAAACTTTGTTTTCTTGATTGCGATGTGGATGTCCTCTCACCTCCTCTGTGAATCCTATCTGCATCATGACGTCTGTTAGTTGCCTGAACATTCTCTGGTAGTGTCGGAACTCTTCTGGGTTTTTGTATACTCTCATGTTTGGATCAGAATCGCCCATGATTCTGAAATAAACGTGAAAACATTTTGCTGCAATCGTGTTTTTAAATCTATAATTTGACGAAAAATCTATTGCTCATATTTGAATAATTCATGAAAGCTGCACTCACGCATTGCTGGGATGATGTTTGTACGACATTTTGACTGTGTACAACTGTGTACGACTGTGTACCTATAGTTGGCCTACTTGTGTCCCTATATTACGCCTATGTTAAGCTTACCTGTGTGATTCCGGATCCTCCAGGAAATAGTACAACAGACGCTCACGTGACATTCCCGCGAACAGCGCGTAAAACACGTGGAAGTTCTTCTCGCCCGTAGATCTGTGCACCACCCTAGACTTCTCCAGAATGTAGTCATCGATCTTAGCTGAAACATTAGCTTGGCGTGTAGCTATTGCTTCTACTGTGCCTTTCTAACACAAGTAAATGTCCATTTTTAAAGATAAATTTAACATATAGTAGTTATATTTCATGCTTCGTGAAAAGACTGGAAGAAAGAATTCATCGCCATGCACGACAGCACACGAAGGCAGAGATCACGCGATGATAACGCTGAGTTTACCTCCAAGCAGTGTGCCGTCAGTATTGTAATGAAGTTCGATGAACTTCCCAAAGCGGCTGGAGTTGTCGTTGATGACGGTTGCAGCATTACCGAAGGTTTCCAGGAGAGGGTTCACCTGACAACAGAAGGTGACATTATTAGTACTATCGTGGACATTATCTCTGGACTCAAGGTTGCTGTAATATACTATTTTTCAGAGGATAACTCTTACATTATGAGATGAAGCGAGATGTACGGCCATCTTTGTTAAGAATATATAATATTGTTTAAATGTCTAGTATTGAGTAATGTACGTTAATAAAGCCTGAATAACTCTATCCGAATATTATTTTCTCAAGGAAATATTCTTATTAGGATTAATTGGACCACTGATATGGGTCTAAGTATGCTGGTTTCTCTCAATGCACTGTATTGACTGTCGGTGCAATGCCATGATTCTCTGTATGTCTGCCCTGTATGTCTGCCCTGTATGTCTGTCCTGTATGTCTGCCCTGTATGTCTGTCTTGTATGTCTGTCCTGTATGTCTGTCCTGTATGTCTGTCTTGTATGTCTGTCCTGTATGTCTGTCCTGTATGTCTGCCCTGTATGTATGTCCTGTATGTCTGTCTTGTATGTCTGTCCTGTATGTCTGCCCTGTATGTCTGTCCTGTATGTCTGCCCTGTATGTCTGCCCTGTATGTCTGTCCTGTATGTCTGTCCTGTATGAATGTCCTGTATGTATGTCCTGTATGTCTGTCCTGTATGACTGTCCTGAGCATCACCTGCACGATCTTGTCCAACAGGTTGGTGTCCACACTGGGACTAATGTGCATCAAGTGTCTGATGACGTACTTCGTGGACTCAGTCTTCCCCGCCCCGGACTCCCCGCTGACCAGAATGCATTGCGATTGACCCGATTCCACCAGGTTCCGGTAGGCGCAGTCAGCCACCCAGAATAAATGAGGCGGTCTTGACATCCGTGATAGGACATTCTTGTACGAGTTGTGGTGCTGGAATAGGACGGATACTGTACTGGTGCATCAAACCGTAATAGCATAATTTCACAGCGATATTTATTCATGCACTATTGTCATATATTATAGATTCATTTTTCAGTTATATATTCGGATGGAATTTTAACACAAACACTGAATGTCGTACTTCGTATTTAAATGTAGTTTTAAAAGGATATAATATTATGTTATATATGTGTATAAATGGACATATGACATTGTGTACATTTCATCCCAATTTGTAATATTCATTACTTTTGATTCGAGGTATACAATATGCGAAGTTAGAATAATGCTCAGAACTGTCCCTACAAAGAACTTTGTTCTGGTTACTTTTTACAGAAATTAACGGAAATAACCTTGGACCGGCGTATTACAAGGTCATTGTCAATATACACATAACGTTAATAACACGTTGAATCACATTCAGTTAAATAGATCAGCCAAACATGGTCTACATATAGGTAATGTGTGTCATGATGTATGGAATTGTATATTTGATGATAATATATGCAGCTTAGTTGTTACCTTGGCCGTATATAGCTGGAGCGGTTTGCAGGGATTGAATGCGACCAGGATGTCGCCGATGTAGGTCTGAAATCAAATGTATACATTGACTGTTATTAGGCCGTTAGAAAGTGTGAGAGAAGGTTTGCAATACGTACATCGTAAGAAGACGTTTACACGAGTGTATTGACGTTCTCTATGGAACTGAAAACAGCTGGTATAATAGTATTGCCATAGCGTGTTCTTTGAGACCATGACGTATTTCACAGGCATTACCATTGGTTAGTAGTAGGATACGCTTTCTCGCGTTTCCGTTGGTTGAAATAGATAAATAACACCCGACATACTTTCAGAAACTCTCCTCACGACATGATCGATAAAAACTGAAAGTAATCAACAAATATAATGGGACAACGTTTTGTTGTTGTGGGTGTGTCATAGTCCTATGGTACTATACTGGAGTTGGTAGTTTTGTTGTGGGTGTGTCATAGTCCTATGGTACTATACTGAAGTTGGTAGGTGTATTATTCCACATGTTCCTTGTTTCACCGCTTGCATACACATTATTATATAAATCTATCTTTGACAATAATTAGCATATTATCCGATACTCTAATTATATGATATATGACAATATGTATTAGTTTCATTTCCCTAAATCAATTCTTGAAACAATACAGTCATTACACACATACATAAATAGTACCGGTATTTTACTTCTCCAGATACACACTCAACACGTCATACAACCTCCATTCTGTACGCTACTAACAGACCGACATGATGTAGATATACTTACATAGAAGCGTTCACGTTCATATCTGTGACGCAGAGTTTCTAGAATTGTCTCTTCGTCCACCACCTCGAGTGCACAAAGGTCATCGTTCGTGTGGGACATGGCGTCACGTGATCTGCCTGTAAAGTATGCCATATTCTTCAATCCATGCACATCAAACAATAACAGACACCGTGTCATAACACCAATTACACTACTAACACCATACATCACTGACAGCTCACTACTAACACCATACATCACTGACAGCTCACTACTAACACTATAGATCACTGACAGCTCACTATTAGACTACTAACTATATACATCATTGATAGCTCACTATTACACTACTAACACTATACATCAGCGACAGCTCACTATTACACTACTAACACCATACATCACTGACAGGTCACTAGTACACTACTACTATACATCACTGATAGCTCACTAGTACACGACTAACACTATACATCACTGACAGGTCACTATTACACTACTAACAATATACATCAGTGACAGCTCTCTATTACACTACTAACACCATACATCACTGACAGTTCACTAGTACACTACTACTATACATCAATGATAGCTCACTATTACACTACTAACACTATACATCACTGACAGCTCACTAGTGCACTACTAACACTATACATCACTGACATGTCACTTGTACACTACTACTATACATCACTGATAGCTCACTATTACACTACTAACACTATACATCACTGACAGATCACTATTACACCATGGCCACCAATGCATACAATCTCATGTGATTTGATTATGGAGTTTATCGTCGCCGTGGGAATCTTTCACCCATTTACGACAAGCATACAAGCTCAATCATGGACACCAACTCATAGAAGGAAAGGGTCGCATATCATAGTAGCACATCATAGTAGCACATCATACAACAAATATATTATGTGACAATGGACACCAAATATACAAAAACATAAAAATATAACATTGTGCAATCATTAACTTCTATAATGTGCTTTCCAGGACATAGATAGTTAATACATCATACAAACACTACACGTTGCATATTGAAAGAATTCTCTTATGTCACAAAACCTTAATGTTACATGTTTGTGCTACACACTATTAATACTACTGTTAAACGGGTAGATCTACGTTCTACGTACACATCATACAGACGAAACAGAAGTCGACAACAGTGTAGAAGATTGAAAATAATTCACTTCATGTGTAAAAATCAAATTTCAATCGAGTATTAAATTCTAAATTTACATGTTACAGCAAACATCAGAGTGGACGTAAAGATGAAAGATTAACGTCAAGATATCAGCCGCTCCACGTAATACCGCCAGTCGTAATAGACAGGATCATAACTCGCACACCCACCAATCAACAGACGTCGACAAAGTGCACATCTCGTCAACGCTGACAAATAACTGTCACGTTTTGTCACTTTCATATCTATTAGGCTACGCTATTTCTTGGATGGAACTTCGACGGCACCACGACCGGAATATAATAGTACTTCGGTGTGACAGACACACAGAAATAGGTTTTAGAAGAAACGTCTAGGATGGGGAGTCCTACAAAATAGCATGCGAAACGTATGCTACTGTATTTAGTAGGACTTCCCATCCTAGACGTAAGACGGGAGGACATGGAGAACGATGCAATAACAATTAAATGATATTTCATAACTGTATTGATATAGCTAGGTGGTTCAGCAAGGTATAGGGTTCGCTATAGTCTTAAATGACCTATTGTGTGGGAGGTAGCGCAGTGGTAGAACGTGTTGACTTCGGAGCCTAATAATACGTTGTCATTATAAATAAGTAACAATGATGAACCATATTTTGAGTGCTGAGTGGCAGATTCGTTGCATAGCCTAAACGTGGCGCACAATGACGATATATTTACGACAGCTGTTCTTCGCCACACGTCTTCCTCTGCGAAGTTAGGGGCAGAGTATACATAGCAAGTAGTCTAGTCCAGGTAGTTATCACGCCTATAGGAAGGGAACGAACTGGTAGTTATTACGTCTACATGATGTGGACATGTAGTTATCACGTCTACAGGATTGGAACAGGTAGTTATTACGTCTACAGGATGGGAACAGGTAGTTATCACGTCTACAGGATGGGAAGAGGTAGTTATCACGCCTATATGCTGGGACAGGGGGTTATCACGTCTACATGATGTAGACGGGTAGTTATCACGCCTATAGGATGGGAAAGGTAGTTATCACGTCTATATGATGAGGACAGGTAGTTATCACGCCTATAGGATGGGACAGGTAGTTATCACGTCTACATGATGTGGACAGGTAGTTATCACGCCTATAGGATGGGACAGGTAGTTATTACGTCTACTGGATGGGACAGGTAGTTATCACGTCTACAGGATGGGAACATATAGTTATCACGTCTACTGGATGGGAACATGTAGTTATCACGTCTACAGGATGGGAACAGGTATTTATCACGTCTACATGATGGTAACAGGTATGTATCACGTCTACAGGATGGGAACAGGTATTTATCACGTCTACAGGATGGGAACAGTTAGTTATCATGTGGACAATGGCATCGATTGTCGTCGTTAATCACGATACTGCTGTCTGGTGTGTATGATGCTACTCACCCACTTACACGATCTGACCTCCGACTATCACGTTCTTTGAAATATCGTAGAAAGTAGACAACACAGGACACTGTACGATGTTATACGATCACATCACGACCTTGCTAAGATTATGATACGACATTGCTGCGATGTCAGTATGATTTCAATACGAAATTGTCACGATAACGTTTTGCACGTGTTGTGTACGAGGTCATTACGAGATTTCTACGACATTAAAGTGATCTATACGAGTTTGTCACGATGTAAATACGACTGTGCTTGGTGTCCCGAGTACATAGGTAACTCAGTACGTATACGTTGCGAGCTAACAAAGAATAATGCCGAGATTATACACGATATGGATAACATGGCATATCGTAACTGACATGGTGTAAGTGGGCGAGTAGCATAACTCATTAACAAGGAAGTCATAGCTAATAATATTTTCAGTGCCATCTATATCGATAGCTTAAAATAGGCATTAATGGTAAACCTTAAAACAATAGTATACTAGGGAAAATGCATAGATAATTTAAGATTCGGCTGGCGCAATTAATGGCCAATATCATTAAGAATAGTCTGAAGCAACCATTCAGTACAATGCGGAATACCACTTTGACAGATTAATTACTCCTATTCCCCACACCTATATGGACATCGTTCAGTTTTCCGGCTCTCCTTGCTGAGAAGTAAACAATTTCATTGTGACTACGGTGGTTTTCTTTCGTGTTTAAAAAAAAAAGAAAAAAAGAAAATTGCAGGCCTATAATGGTAAATATCGACAGGCGTACTTCTATTAATTTATACTACTGTATGCTAAACAAATACGACAAATTTATTAGCTTAGTCAAATTAACCCCAAATTGGACATAACCTAGAAAGTTGGTATAGAAGGTTTCCTGGTATCAGAAGAAGCAGAATTTCATCCTCTATAACTTATTCAAAATCAATTCGTGTTGGTGAAAACAAAGGTTTTCTGGAAATAGCTTTGGCGTTCGTCCAGCGGCTGTGCGATATAGACTATCACTTCCAGATATCGGAGGTCTTGTGATCATGTTTTCGAGCCCAAACAATCCCGTGGGTGTTTCTATTGTAAAAACGTCTTATGAATTCAAATTTTGAATGTCTGCATGGTTTCAGAAATTAACATTTTAAAACGGTATCCTAAAATTCCTATTTCACGCTCTGATGCCAAATACTAGGTTATGATGAGCATATGTTCACTCACTATATCCAAGAATACCATTTGGGTTATATCAAATGAAAGATAATTAAATCCTGCATCAATAGATTACAAATTCACACCGACTCCGTGGCGCAAACCTTAGAGCGCCTGCCACGGAGTGCGGAAGGTCGGTAGGCAAACCTCGTTTGACAACGACCGCGTCATACCTAAAGACGTTTACAAAAATGGTAGTTGATGTACCCCTGCTTGGCGCTCAGCATAAAGGAAAGATTACATCAACGGGTGGTCCCTCACAGTCACCATACTGTGTCTGAGTGGGATATTCTTGTTAACTGCGACATGAATTTTTCAGAGTGAGCTAGCATAATGCGAAATATGCGTAATGTATGTTTTATATCAAATACTTATTTCATGAACATACTAAGTATTCAAAATATTAAAAACCAGATAGATGATACTTTGTAGAAGTAATTCAGAACTATTTGGAAACTTTTCATGATATAACCATTTTGCTATAGAAATATATTATGCATGTTTCATCAAAATTGGTATTTTAGTTTAGATACTCCCCTACCATGTTCAAACTAGCATAACTCAGCGACCGATTATGATATGAACACACTATTGATGTTAACAGATACTTGACACTTTATAGAATTTAATCAAGAACTATTTTGAATCTGTTCTTTAAATAAATATATGCAATAGAACATAATTTACGCATATTTTGTAAAAATTGGCATTCAAATTAATATTAAATATATCACTAAAATACATGTACGTATTATATTGCCACAAATTATGACTTAACAAATAGATTACACTTTGTAGAATATATGATCAAAAACTATTTTGAATCTATTCACTGCCGGAATATATGTCATATAAAATATTCTACAGTAAGCATGTTTCGCCAAAATTGGTATTTTTAGATGCACCCCTACCATGTTCAAATTATCATAATTCGGCGATTGGTCATGATTTGATCACGATATTGATGTAAACAGATATATGTAACATTGTAGAACATGATTTAACTATACATGTATAGTGAAATATTCCATGTCATAAGTTGTTAAAAAATTAGTATTTAGTAATTTAGTTAGGCTAGAAAATATTAATTTACTTTGGTGGATACATATGGAATGCCTTTAAGATACTATTTCTCCGGCATATATTAAACTACATTATGTATATTTATGTAGAACTTTATCTTTCATTTGAAATATGATAAGTGGCATCCTTGGATATAGTGAGTAAATGGTGCTTGGCATCAGAGCTTTAATATTGAAATCTTTGGGTATCCCTATTATCTTTGGATAACTTTTTTTACAATCCTTTTCTGATGAATAAAATATGTTTAAATCAAATTTCTATAAAAAAAGTTAATTTCTGAGAGAACGGCTACCGATAAACTAGTTAGACGATTTGACGATAGGAACATCCATCAAATTATTTGTGCTCGAAAACATGATTAAAATACCGCAGATATTTCGGAGTAAAACATCTTTGATCGCACAGCCGATGGATGAACGCCAATATCATATAGCAAATGAAGGCTTTGGGTTCTCAAAGGTAATTCCAGATAACCTTATTTCCCCAAAACGGATTTTTGCGAATTTTGGCTATGCTAAAGAGGATGAGATTCTGATTCTTCCGATTCAAAGAAACCTTCTAGACCATTTGATTCTAGGTAAATAACTAGTTTGACTAGACTATATTATTTAGTTAAGATGTTTAAAGTAATACTAATATAATAAATACATCATAAATTACTTTATTGTGCTCTGTATTACCATTTGTGCATTGTTATTATTATTTATCTAAAATGCTATATTTTATATAAATAACAGTATGATTTCACTGTTATATACCTATAAATATAGTATTTGTTCTGAGTGATGCAGTTTTCAATCAATGATTAAATGAATAACACTTTTCTGATAACTTCGATAATGTTGCCTATATCTAAAAATGAATACGTGCATATCACAATAATGTAAATATTGTTACAATTGCATTAATCAGGATTTTTTCTAAGTAATTAAAATATGTTTGTAGAATAAAATGCTCGATTTGTATAAATTCATATAATATTATTTTCAGTTAATATATATGAGTTAAGTGTACACATTAACTGTATGTATCGTATTGTACACCTATTCCAGTAATTTAGATGTCACAGTACTGATCGAGCGGCAACCTCAGAGTTATATTTACCTGCTCTGCCACCGATGAACTAACTGAGGTAAGACCAACATTTTGTTATCAATAGTTTATCTACGCTCAAGTGAATTGTGGGTGAGTCCACCCAAAAAATCTGGGAAATTTTGCAAAACTGGGTTATTTCTACCATTTAACATCTATTGCAAATAATAGAAACAGTTTATGAATAACCTTTTGACGGTCACATACACGTCAGAACCAATCGTCCTGGTTGAAGAGGATAATTGTGTCTCCCAGACCCAACTAGCCTATACTAACAGTGTTAATGTGTGCGGGCCTATCGCACAATGCTGAGGAGGGCAGGGAGTGGCGAAGGTAATAATTATATGAATGCTGAAAATATTAATATAAAATGTATGTAAATGTATAAACTATATATCCGGATCTCGACGCCTTGGTCTTCTGAAGGACATTACGACACTTTCACTTTAACTCATATCTACATGTCACATCCGGATTTTAGGTTTAATAGTAACTATCACAATTCAAAAAATAACTCTTTTCATTAAAAATAGTCAGTTAATAGAAATAGTATTGAACCGATATATAATATATTTTATAATTGTGTTAAGGTCAACCTCTTCCTTGATGTGCATCGACTCATAATAATAAAAATAATACTAATAATAGTAATAGTAATCATAATAAACAAACAAACAAACAAACACTCATTCACTCACTCACTCACTCACACAAACAAACAAATAAATAATGAAAATAATAAAGTATGAACGTAATCAGGCAAAACATATATTCGTTTGTGGATACTGGGAAGCA
>JAULBP010091193.1:0-12188 GCA_032355345.1 Lepetodrilus pustulosus | reverse complement strand
TATTTATGAAAAATGGCGTCTAGACGTCGATATAGCGTAATGCATATGGAGTGATAGACGTCTGGATTTCTGGACTACCTCCCAAGCTGACTCCAGGTGCTAAGAGGTTACCACGATATAGCTATTTCAATTATGAAACTTGAACTTGGAATTATTCAAATATTATTTAATATTGTGGTAAAACTCTACCTCAAGGTTTTGGAGAATGTGTACCAGATTTGATGAAGATGGCATGAAAAATGATTAAATTTGAGAAAATATACCAGATTTAATCGAAATGGTATAAAAACAACAACAATTAATTTGAGAAAATATACCAATTTGATTGAGATTGCATACCGGTAATCGTTTATAAATTAAATTTGAGAAAATATACCAGTCGATCAACATTGCATGAAAAAAAAAATTTCAATAACAAATAATATAGATCTACCAGAGTTTAATTGAGATGGCATGAAAAGCGATTAAATTTGGGAAAATATATACCAGTCCATTGATTTCATGAAAAAAAAAGGATTAAATTTGAAAAGAATATACCAGAGTTTAATTGAGATGGCATGATAAAAGATTATATATGAGAAAATATACCAGTTGATCAAGATTGCATAAAAGAAAATGATTAAATTTGAGACAGTTTAATTGAGTTTAATTGAGACAGCATGAAAAGCGAATAAATTTGAGAATATATATCAGTTGATCGAGATTGCATGAAAAATAAAATGACTAAATTTGAGAGGAAAAATACCAATTGATCGAGATTGCATTAAAAAAATAAATCAATTAAATTTAAGAAAATATATAGTACATGTACCAGAATTGATCGAAATTGCATGAAAACCGATTAATTTCATTTGATTATGGATCGCCAGGCAACTCCTGCTCGGCGCTATTAACCTGCCCTAGAGTTGATTTCTAACAATACGAGTCCTCATCAGGTGGTAGATTTCCATAGAATTCCAATACTCAGTTTCACAGAGAATCAGCCCCCCAACGTACAACTCGTCGTCTTGTGAGTCTGAGAATTAAATCAATCGCCACAGCCATCAATGCTAGCATTAATGTGCACCTCCTGAATACCACGCAGTCAATTGAGGTCTTGGGTGTATTTAAGGATCGATTTCAAATATATTTTTTTCGGTAGTGTCTATGCAACCTAGAAGCCGAGATCTGAAATGTTCAAAGTGCATGTCCATGCATAACTGAATATGTAAATTATGTACTTTAATAGCCGTAGTGAGACTAGTCTGGTAGGTGTTCAACCAGTGCATGTTTGTATTTAAAGGCATACTATCACAGATATTTATGGCAAAGTACATTCACTTTACATATAATCATGCGTGTACTTCCAAAAACCTTTCTACCGCTGTACGGTAGGCAACATTCAATTTCAACAAACTGTTTTGGATTTTGCTGTTTATATACAACCTGAACAATCTTAGTTAACGCAAGGGGATATAACTCTCAAATGGGTATGACGAAATAACTACAATTGCTTCATATATCATGAATACATCAAAGACAAGATCATTATTAGTCAGGAATAATAAGTATTATAAAATATGAAATTTATTATAAATATCAAGTGTTGGGGACTTAGTATACCAGTAAACAACTTTTTGGTGTACAAATCAAATGTAAATAGTCTCAGACAGAAATTAAAAGCCCCCAAAATGTACCCGTAATTACCTCCCTTGTCATCATGTTCTCCCATGAAGGTGGGGATATATGACATAGTAAGTTACAGGTAATATTAACTGTATTATTGTTAAAAGTTTGTTATCAACTACAGTGTATTAAAAATCGAATGGTGTACAAACTAGTAAACAAAAATAATAAAAATTAAATGGTGTACAAACTACTAACACTGTTAAAGGTATAGTAGGTAAGAAAGGGTTAAAATGTGCAAACCGCTGATGGGATAGAATTATCTTAGTAAGGTAAGATACTGTGAAAAGGGTGCTAATTGATGATATACACCTGGAAAAAAAGTTAAGCACCCCTGAGTGTCTGAAAAAGGGATTTTACTCGCGTCCAGTAAGAAATTTGTTGGGAAAATAGCTGTTGCCTGAAAGATGAGTCGATTGACTAATGAAAAGATAGTTATAGTGGTTCTCATTTTGCCTCCAATACAGTACTATCAAAACTGTGTTAGTAACTCAGTTAAAACTGTGAGCATTTCCATCATTATAATATGTATTTTCATTAGTCAATAGACTCATCTTTCAGACAACAGCTATTTTCCTCGACTAATTTCTTACTGCATGCGAGTAAAACCACTTTATTCATAGCGGAGAAGACACGGGTGATTAACAATTTTTCCCAGGTGTTATAGATTAAAATATCTTTTGGTTAGGGAAGGAAATAAAAGTGTACCGTTTACTGATAGCTTAAAAGTCTAATTCGCCTTAATAGTGTTAACAGCATACAGGGGCGGATCTAGACTTTCATTTTAGTGGGGAGCTCAAAGTGACTGTTTTACTGTATTTTTATCATACTTAGTTAACATTCTTCTATGATTCCTTTTGGCATGCATGTCTAAAGCTTAGTCAATATCAAGTGTCATAACCCCAACAGTAATACAAATACAGTGCCCCCTCGATATAAGGCTGTTCGATACAGAGCGGATTCGGATATAAGGCTGGGTCAGATGTGGACCCCATGTTTATTTTTTGTTATTTACCTGCACTATTATATAAGGCTGGTACTATAAGGCTGGGTGGTATGTCATGGACCCCAAATACAGCCTTATATAGAGGGGACACTGTATATATAATAATGGTATATTTAATGTTAATTGTTAGAGCACAACTATATTATACCGTAAACATTATATACTTGTGGTCCTATCTTACTGTCGTCTTAAGAGACACTTCCTTACCACCAGTGTTGATGATCAATACTCAACATCCTGGTTTAATTATTATTCATACCATGCATCATATTTGCCCCATAATGTCATTCCTTGTATGCTTCCACATCATACTAATCCAATGTGTGCTGCATATCATACTATATACACTTACAGATAACCAGGTATACTAGTTCTTAGTATTACTATTATACTATACATGTATTTATATTTTTTTCATTTTTGTTTTAAATATATATATTTTTTTACAATTGATTTTAATATTTATGTACATGCATATATTTATTTTGCATTCCAGATTCCTCTCTCTGATACCCAACGTGAGATGATCCTAGGTTGGCGTGACACGTGACGTTGGCGTGACGCTCCACTGAATCTCGTCTCAAGGAGATGGATGATGAGTTGTACAGCATCCCAGGGGAACCCATCGAGCCTGCGTCAGTAAACCAGCCACCTGCGCTTCCCCCGAAGGTCAGCACGGGGGGTTCATTCCGGGCAAAGGAAGGTCTCCTGGGAGGGTCCGCGCTCACCAGCAGGTCCGTGGTGGGATCAGCACTGCCTAGTAGACCAGTGTTAGGACCAGCAGTGCCTAGTAGACCCGTGCCGAAGCCTCGCAGGAACGTCAGCGGGAAAGCCGTGACCAGCCCCACGTCGCGTCCAACGCCTCGGCCCAGGAGATTGTCCATGGACAGACAGACGGTCGGAGATGCGGACAAGCCTGCGGTAGAGGAGACAGACTTGGACAAGATGGAGCTGCCCCCTGACGCTGACGAGGTTGGCCGAATGGTGGAGGACATGGTGAATACAGAGTTTTCCAAATCGTCGGTCAACAACAACCCCATCTACGACATGGAGGAGTTTGTGGGAAACAGAAACGCAAAGGAGAGCCCAGGAACAGACGTCCTAATACCGGAAGTTGTAACAAAACCAGACGCCAAAATTCCGGAAGATGCAATTTATGGAAACAGCGGCAGCAATATGTTAGCTCTTGGTCGGTCTGACCCGGACGGTGCTGACACAGACAACGTCAGTGATGGTGATGACGTGTACGTGTCGATGCACGAGGTCCAGGATCAGGATTACATGAATCAGGATCAATTGGTCGCGCCAGAGAGTTGGCCACAGAAGTCGTTCCCACAGAGCTGCCTCTCCACACAACCTCTGGGAGTTCCGCCTCCTTGTCACGTGACGCCGCACACGTACATCCAGGACGAGGACAGCGAGGACCAGGGAGTGTACGAGGCTGTCTGGGTCGGGTCGGAGAAGAACTCCACGGTTCCATCGAAGACGCCGCTGGCCCAACACAACCGTGTGAACCCCGCTCCGGAAAGGGAGTCGAGGAAACTACATTTCGTAACGGGACACGCAACACACAGGAATCAGATGTCTAAGGAGGAGACATCCACTGACGGTGTCAATGGTCAAGACCTGGCTGACCAATGGGGTGAGTACGCCTCTCTGGATCCAAATGCCTCCATATACGAACAGCCGCCTCCATCCGATTCCCCTCCCCCCCTCCCAGCCAACGTACGGATGTCCAGCGCGCCCCCCGTACCTCCCCGCCCCGGTCCGTCGACGCCCACCAGCACCCCCGCGACTACACCCGCGACTACACCCGCCAGTACACCTGCTGGTACACCCATTGGAAAGACGCCACTCCAACAGACGCCCTCCACTTTCTTCTCCACCCTGGCCACGCCTCAGCTCACCCCGCTCGACGACGACCCCTTCAAGTACTCCGACGACGACCCCTTCAAGTACTCCGATTTCGCCAGCGAGTGCAAGAGCTTCAACAAGGTCGGAAGTGACATCGACTCTCTGTTTACCACGTCGAACGAGCTGCACCGAGCAGCGCCCGCCGAGCCCATCAGCGAATCCATGTACGAGACATTCCGAGAGGACGGCGGAAAGTTTGACCCGTTCGGCCTTGGCCTGGCCTCCAATCAGGACTCCAGTTCTAGCCTGTGGGCGGAGTCTGGGGGCGGGGTTGCTGCAGCAGGAGCAGACTCTGTGTCCCTGTCCCAAGTCCCGCCCCCACCAGACCCGGACTTGCTTTACACACGGGTCAACAAGAGCTCGGACCAAAGACACGACTTCTATTCCCTGGCGCAGGACCTAGGTATGTACCTTTTAACCTTCTGCATGCTGGTGACAGCCCAAGATGCCATGTGTAGTGGGGATATATGGTGGTGGGAGTGGTTGCAGTGGTGGGGCTGGGACATGTGTTGTGGCTAATCTGGCCATGATGTTTGTACAAATGGCCAATCGTATATTAATAAATTCTAGTCATTAGTGGAAAGTGCAAGGGAGACAACTTTATGTCTGATGAATAATCCAGTACAACTTGTAAATGTTCACTTTGATCGTATTTGATTGGAGCTCGAGGATTCTGGCGGGTAGAAAAGATTGTATAATCTGATTCATCAGTGTAAAACGAGTTGCGATGTCATAACATGGCGGACAACGAAAGGCACGTTCTATCCTGACAATGTGTGGTTCACTTTATTAACCAAATGTCACTGTCATCAACTTGAGGAGGGAATGAATGTATCTTAGGATTATATTTAATCAATTTATTCAGTTGCCAGCTTTAGTTCCTTTAGTAATAAAAGAACAGCATTTTTGGACATTGTCATCTTCAAAATTGTCAGTATTGCTTATTTGAAACTTTGCTTGTGTGGGCGTGGTATATTCGGAACGTCAGGTATGGGTGAAATATTCCCGCTGTGACAAAAATTCAATCAATCTTCTATTAGTGATCTGGGTATCCTTTCACAAAGCTCTCTTATCCACTAAGAGACTGGTAGTGCTTGCTTTGCCGATAGCTAATATGCTGCTAATTCAATAAATCTTCTAATAGTGATCTGGGTATCCTTTCACAAAACTCTCTTATCTACTAAGAGACTGGTAGCGCTCTCTTAGCAGTGTATTAGCTATCGGCAAATAGAGTGCTACTAGTCTCTTAGTGGATAAGACAGCTTAATGAAAGGATACCCTGAACAACATTTCATCATCGTCGTCATCATCTTCATTTTCCAAAAATGAGCAATTTTCGAAAAGCATACAGTCTGCCATCGTGTCTACAACCTCTGGATGAACACTTTTTTTGTGCGAATGCGATGTCCAAAGAACCCGCCAAAACACTTGAGCTCCAATCAAATACCCTCATTGATTGGACATCTGAAGCACACCTAAAATATCAAACTATCATTGAGCACTCGCAATACATACACTGCTGTTGTCACAAGACATTATTACTTCCCCTTCTATGCAATCCCATGCTACACTATAACTTTCTGTTCCATGCTAATCCCATATTTAGCTGCAGTTCTGTAGTTATATTTGCTCATGGCTTCCGACGTCATTCCTTATATTGACAGTCAAAAGTAACAAAACACAAAGTTTTATCACAATACATGTATTTAATAATTTGCAACAACTATTTTCGCGGCCAAGTTTATCCTCCGACTGCAATGATAATTCAGATACGGAGACATGGTTACCGAATGTTGTCCAGATATTCGGATCCAGATATATTCGGATCCCCACATATGCGATCTTTAACAACATCTGGATACTTTCTTGATAAAGTTTAATCACATGGCTGTCAAGATCTTCTTTTTTCATGTTGTGAAATAGTCTAAAATAACGACAAAACAACTTATTACTAACTCGCTAATTTCGTATGTCAGAACTTTCAAAATAACGAATGGCCTGAACACTTTTTAATACATTTAAAATACATTTTTGCTGTGACGCATAGCTTGCCTAACTAGTAAACAAAGCAGACGGCACATTTCCATGAGTACAGGGTGTCTCGATTACGTGCTATCAGTGATTTATGATGATGGTGTATTCACATTTAATGTCACAATTAGATGGTATTCTAAAGATATTGCTGCTATTATTTATGCACATGAATATATTCCGTTTTTTTTTTTCATCGCTGGCAAATTAGTGACGTCATATCACTCGTCATTACGCGGGAAATCACGTACAAAATGGCTGTTCGAAAACTAATGATGTTCGAAAACTAATGATGGGACGATATGTTTCCTGAAATACAAACGAAAATCTAATCCAATGACGTTTCATTGGGAGTGATCATCTGCATGGTCAATGTATATTCTGGCCCAACCATAATACATAGCACGAAAGCAAACTAACAAACTAAAGCACTTTAAAGGCATACAATCACAGATATTTATAGTTGTTTTGGACTGCAAAGTACTTTCACTTGGACCCTAACTTCAGCGTTATATTGAGGGGACACTGTATTACTATTTTGTAAGTGTACACCACCAATTGGCCAAAATATCAAATTATGTTTACTTAATGTTTTCGACCAACTCACCCAAAAGTATCACAGATAAATCTGTAAACCATGGAATCAAATAACTATGGCCTAATGATAATAGTATACATCATGCTGAACACTTAAAATGTGCTATAGTTCTGTTATTTGTTTATGCCAATGTTCAAAAGGCAGTGACACATTATGATAAAGCATGCAGGCGTCACTCTGGTGTCACCCTGTGACACCTGGGGTGTTAGCTGTGTTGTTAACGGTCGCAATGATCAGCCTTGATCTGTCGTCATGGTTTCAATGTACTCCATACTGTGTCAGGCTTCCTATGGTTTCCATGGTGTTTGTTTTCATTTATATTTGAAGATTTCATTATGGATACTGTGACATTTATTGACAATTTTTCCTCATTTGGATTTGGATATGGTGAGTGTAGGATATTAGTTCGTTTAACTAAGACGGCTATAGACATGTCAATGGTTGCCGTGCCAATCCAGAGAGTTTTAGATAAAGTCTCTATATGGGAATGAAGAAATGGGACCTGAAGAGAATCCTGACCAATTTACATTGTCGCTATATTAGAAATGACTGTCATTTTCAGGGATAGAAACTATCTTTAAAACTTACTGATCTGAATAGTGATACAAATAACAAATGCTATGAATTTCTACTCGCCCTTAGGATACCTTTATCATTGGAGACCTGGCCTGGGCTAGTGGGCGAGTGTTAATTGCGATACATGCATTTTATGGTTGTTCACTAACGATTAAAAAGTGCAGCTTGAAGTCATGTGATCTGACGTCACCAGATGTATTTTTAACTTAAAAATATGTCAGGTAATTGTACAATCGAACATCGTTGGACTTCACAGCCAAAAGTCTGAATAAAAAAACAGTGATCTCTCATCAATATTTGCAGGTGGACTCCCGGGTATCTGCATTGCAGAATGTTATCACCATTGGTTCATCAGTAGACGTAGGTGCTTGAAGGTCTACAATGCTATGTACTATACAGTTGTTGTAAGGCTCTTCTTGCCATAAAGGCATACTATCACAGATGGTTGACCTATATTACGGACAAATCAATTTCTATGTGAGACTACTTACGTTTGATTTGTTCTCCCAAATGTTGTTGTTTACTGATGTACTTATTACCCAACACTCAATAGTTTTTTTCATATTTTATATTAATTTAATAAAATGAACGCAGCTCTAATTATTTTGTCTTTGGAACACCCTATTACCGCAATGTGGATTGACGAATGGGATTTTTGTGACATATAAGTGATAATAAGTATTACAATTGAATGTAGGTTGCATTTATTACTCAAATATTGAGCTGCTCGCTCATTGAAATTGCGAGACTAATGAATTTAATGTAAACAAACAAAAGAATCTATTTCCATCAAACAAAAAGCCAACATTAAAAATGTAATGATCCGTTGTGTCTGTTGCCATTGCAAACATTCAATGTTATGTTGTGTTGTGTTGTGTTGTGTTGTGTTGTGACTGATTAAAGCTTTATAAATTCTCATTATAGGCATACTATCATGGCTAATTATAATGGACAAACAAATTTCTATCTGAGAATACTTACGTTTGATTGGTATGCCAAAAAGTTGTTCTTTAATGATGCACTTGTTCCTCAATACTCAATTTTTAAAAAAAATTATTCATATTTTATATGAATTATCTTGTCATTGATGCATTCAACCGATCTTATAGGAAAGTGATGTCAGTTTCCAGTTGTCTCCCTTTGCATGTATATAATATAGAAGCATCTTGCATACTGTTAATTTTTACATTCGACTCAATCTATTGTGCGGTTGTTATCTATAGTGGAATGTTCCGTCTACCATACAGCAGTGGAAAGGTTTTTCGAAGTACAAACGATTTTATGCATGCCAATTGAATGTACTTTGCAATTGTAGCTAAGAACTAGTCCAAATCAAACATAAGTATCTGTGATATATATATATATATATATATATATATACCTTTAAGATTTTATTTTAATAACATTGCAGGCCAGATTTTCGTTTCTCATTTTAAAACTTCAATGTTGTCTTTTAACTTATTAATCTTTAATTCTTACTAAGATTATATTTTAATGAAATTGCAAGCCAGTTTTTCGTTTCTCATATCTTCAGTAATCAGTAATAACTATTAATAAGAATGTATTGTTATTGTATTAATGAACCAGTGATCACATCTCTACACTACCACATAATAACGTCATATTACCCTCATGAAAATGAGTTTTTGGAAAATGAATCATCATATGTTATAAATATGTGGCTGTCATTGACGGACTTGTAGTTGTAAATTGTGTCTACAGTGGTTTATGACTGTATGTGGTTATGTGCACAGCATGGGTAAGAAGATAGCTTACACGTTAAATGCTAGCGGCAGTCAACATATTACATTAGGTAAGACTTGTACAATGACTATTTAAGATATATCTTTATTATCACGGGGGAAATTGTTTTACATTTTTTTCCATATGCATACCAGAGTTAGAAATTATGAAAATATTTAATAAATCTGTAATTTGCCGGGGGTCTCATGGATACCTTTAACGTTGCTGATTTAAGAGTCATCCCAGGACCCCATTTTAATCCGAACACTGTATTAATGAACATGTATTGAAATATCATGTTATATCATGCGATGTATCGTGTAGGTTTAGTCATGTTTCACTACTGTTAGCTGATCTGTCACTAGTGAGGTAGCACTTTTCTGCTATATATATGGTGGTACTGTTTTAACCATTCATGAATTGTTAAGCAGTCCCAATAAGATAACGTCATTAGTGACGTCATGTGAACTAACAGATGACGTCGACCGTACCAAAATGTCAAAATCGTCAAGTTGCAATATCAAGTTTGGAATTACCAAATTAATACATGTACTAGCACAACATATTCTTATTAATAAATGTTTGAATTCACCATTTCTTAATTACTTTAAGGTTGCATTTCTTTGGAATCCAAGGGAATATTTCTTTGTAAATACATGTATGCTTGAAAAGTGTGTAAAACGGTTGGGACTTTGTACTTATAAAATCGTCTTTGTATTTATGGGCATGTCGCTTTCGCTCGTCAGATACCAAAACATTCACTCAGTTCATAAGAAATGGTATCACACGGAAGCTCGGAAGCTCGTTTAGTATTCTATATTTAGCTCATACATAGCACACTGTACTATGATATGCAGAAAAATAGGAACTGTCACTGAGGGTAGAGCAATAGAGGCGCGGCAGGGAACAATTGTTTCCATGGCAACCACTCGCCCATGTCACCATGATGGCTGGCAAAAAGAGGCATCCTTGCTTGATGAATGAGAGCGGCCTACAGCAACTTTTTTTCTTTTTTTTTTAGCTGTCGGTGAACACTTGTGCATGATTTGAGTTTTAAATCGACCCATATTTTGTGGATATAACATTGTAGACAACAAATGTCAAATCGAGACATATTAACGAGTATTTATGCACGATTCCTTTGTAGGTGGTTTAGATAGCCAACATAGCCGGAGTGATAGACTACGCTGCAAAGCAACTTTTACAGAAAACTAACTACCTTATTTGACGTATTATACGCCCAGCTCTTATAAACGTCCCCTTTAACTAATTTAACCATAAATAAAATTAAAATAAAACAAAATATCCCATAGTTGGGTGGTTTTTTTTCCCGTACATTAATAATAGCATCTTTGCCATTCACCAGGGGCTTGCACGAAGCTCTTGTAGCGCTACAATAGTTGTAACTGGGCTCCCACCACAATAGAAAGTGTTGACCTTACATTAGTTGTAGACTACAAGAGTGTCGTGCAACAGGCCCCACGTCACATGACTGCACGTGATGTCACATGCATGACCTCTATATGTTTGCTTCAGTATTTCAGTATTTCCTTGCTTTAAAGTCCTTATAAATATTGTATTTATAATACTATGTATATTTTATGAGATATTACCAATCTCGGACCCATACGAAAGTAAAATAAAATATTGAAATACAGGAAAATAACGAAAATAAAAATGGGATCCATGGCTGACCCAGCTTTATATCCGAATCCGCGAGGTATTGAACAGCCTTATATCGAGGGGACACTGTAGTTATCTTTCTTTGGGTTTAGTTCCACTTTAAAGATTCTATCACTTATGTCATTCAGTGACGGTCATGCTGGGATGTATTCTCTGTACCGTTACAGCTATTAACATCCTTCGTTTGTCTGTGCCAGCTGGCGCTCGGAGCTTTACTGCAACACTATGCCCTACAGGCGTGGCAGGTTTCTCCAATAATACTGAAAGCAGCAACCTAAACGACAACTTGGACGTCTCCAGAAATACAGTAATATCAAAGATCACATCCAGATTGTGTTCGGGTTGTAAATACAAATATTTAGTCTGTCTGAAGGTTTCTAGGTCATGATTCAGGAAGTCAGGATTATGATGTTGTCTCTGTGTATGATCACAAGACCGCTCGCCTTACTATCTGTAGGCCTATACCTATAGTCAGCCTGTCACTGATATGACACTGTGTTACACCTATAGACTCTCTAGTGCTGGGTTATATCCACTTGTACATTAGGGAAGTGAAATGGATGAACTGTCTGGAACAAGTATATATATATATATATATATATACTGCATACTTTGAAACTTTAGAAGGAAATATTATTTAGCAAAGTTTCATTGTTACCAGTCTTGACTAATTTAAAAATATTTCATGAAAACTGTTTGAAATATAAAAGTTGTTATTATTGAAATATAAAAGTTGTTATTATCGAAAGCTGCCTATTTACATCTTGTTTTCTGCTGTGGCTCGTGATATTACCAAAGCAGCTCAGATAACTTTCCATATATAGTGGCTCCTCGATATAAAACGGTCCGATGCACTGCAGATTTGGATATAACGCAGGGTCAGACATGGATCCCATTTTTATTTTCGGTATTTCCCTGTACTATCGTATTAGGCAGGTACTATAGCGGGGGTGGGGGGGGGGGTGTGTGATG
>JAULBP010091183.1:0-12190 GCA_032355345.1 Lepetodrilus pustulosus | reverse complement strand
CCACTCTACAGACAGTGCATCCTATCAATATCGCGTCAGAAATGTAACTTCTGCGAAATTGAAGCCGGGCCCCCGTACTCTTAGTTTACCCTAAAGTTGAAGCTTCCAATAGTTGCTTTCAAGAATGAGAAAATATATTCAAGACTAGTAATGATACTTACTGTGATGAGGGTGTCACGATTGTTGGTATGGGACGGAATGAACATGCTGTTTTCTATTGTCAATTGTTCACTTCCGCTGTTCTTACTGACCATACCTAAGTATTGGGGGCATTCACCTGAAACAGATTTTTTTGCATTAAAAAAACCTATCATATTTAAATACAAACATGAATATAATCCGTTTTGCAAGGATTTTCCTGCTATACATGTATTTAATATCAGAATAAGCAACGTGTGTGTAAACCACGTGCGCCCATTAGAATCCAGGACGGCGTTTCACGAAAGGGTTATATCGGTAGTCCGGCCTGTATATAGAGGATTACGTCACTTCCTGCTATAGTAAATGCATGGCACACGGACTGATTTACGCCTGGGGTGGTATCCTATAAACAACTTAAGTTTTGAATTGACTTAAGTCAGCAACCAAAACCTTAGTTATCAACCTATTTTGACCAGATTTTCTGTATTTGCTTTGCCAAAATGTGTCGCAAAGTTAGCGTTTTGCGGACTTAAGTCGTAAGTTGTTTATAGGATACCGCCCCTGGACTACAGTCCGACCGTTTCGTGATAAGCAGGCCAGGATATAAAATTTTAAAATACCTTTTTCTGCATTAATGATCCTCAGTCGTAGTTTTCGTTGTTCTCCGATGATGGCGTTGATTGGTTCCGCAAGGATGAGGCGCAGCTTCTCGTTATTCTCCTGTAGACCGTCGTCCTTGATGGTGATTTCCCATGTGGCCTCGGATTTACCTGAAATTACCGTGTTGAAAATTAACAAGAGCAATTACATATACAATGTGACGAGACAAGACCGCATTTACTGGTTACAATTAATATGAGTCCAAGAACATCAAATTAATCAAAATTAATAAATTTACCTGGATCAAATTGGACCTGTTTGGCTGAGCTCGGCAGAAAATCTTCGTTCTTGCGAGCTGACATTTGACGGACGTTAATAGAGACGAACGCTGATTGATCCATTGCCCCTGTCCTTATCAACGTGATTGACAGCGTGCCCACGTTCTCACACACAACCACGTCCTCTTTGGCAAACTCGATTCTGGACCAACTCAGGTCAAATCTATAAATATACACAGGAATGATTTGCATTATTTAATACGAACGATATACGTCCATGGAATACGCAGACGGAATGTAACGGAAGATAACTTTACTAATATCTGTAAATATAGTTGTTACATAAATATGTTCTCCTTAACATTACTTAGGTTGTTTAACGCATGCGCTGTGCAATAAATCATGCGTAAAACTATGTGCATGTATAATAATGTATTTTGGGCTAAGCCTAGGCTTTATTACTGAATACACATATGTTTGCCTGTCTGTATGTGTGTGTGTACAAATAACAGCAGAATAATGTTTGGAATAATAGCAATAATAACAGGGGGAACATTAAAATTAATTAATTATGAAAGTATTGTTAATAATAATAATAAATGTATATTAATAAAATTAAAATTAAATTTGTTTTGTATTTGTGTATTTTGGTAGCTTTCATTCATTTCAATAGATGTTTTTATTAATATTCTTACCGTTCATCTTTCAGTGCATTGCCTCTGCTGTCTTCTACAGTGAAGGTGAAGCTGTCATTGGTAGCATTGCTCGTCTTGTCCACTATGTACATCAGATTCTCCTCGTCCAAGTCCTGCTGGGTGAACCTCCGCCTGACGAACCGCTTGGAAGCCGTGTTCTCGATGTGGCCATTCTTAGGCTTCTGCAGGATGGAATAGATGAGTCCGTAGCTCTCGGTGTCCGAATCCACGGCTCTGAGAACCCGGCTGTTCAATACGTATCCGTACCTGTGACCTCCGTAATGCTCAAGGACACTCGGGTGCTTCTTGACGACCAGCTTGGGAGCGTCCTCAATTAATGGCTTGACGTAGATACTGATCATCGCCGGTTTGGTCTGAAGGGTTCCGTTGATGAGGAACCCGTCGTGTCTGCCGTCCGAGATCTTGAAGAAGATGTTGTCGAGGCCGGCTTGGGAGCCGTCGCTCTCGTACGTGACGAAGCCGTGGTCAATGTCGTGCTGAGTGAAGGACTTCTTGATTGGGACGCCGCGGTTGTAGAGTTTACCGTACGTCGGGGGCTTGGCTACGATGTATGATATGTGCGCGGCAGAGGTGTCTGGATCGGTCACCTTGATGTGTAATGCCGTGATAATGGAATCTGCGCCTTGGATGACTTCAAGGAGCTTGTTAGTCACCAGTGATGGGAGGATTCTGTCCAGAGGTTGAATTTTGATTTTGAACTCGCCGTCCTTAGCCTCGCTGAGTCCATTGGTGACGGTGAAGGTGAACGAGTCGTCGGTGATGTCGTTCTTGGTGAGATGGTTGTACACGACCTTCTGAGAAGCGATGTCCAGCTGGGTGAAGCTGCTAATTGGCGAGAAGACTTTGTCGATGTATTCAATCTGCCCGAGTCGCGGTGGACGAATAACCGCGAAGACTATCTCCTCCGCTTTCGTGCTCTCGTCTGACGCACTGAGGTTCGAGGTGCTGATAGCCACGCGCTCGCTCTCTCTCACGTCCATGCCGCGATTCAATAGCGCGATGTTGGCCTTCTTCGAGTTAACGATCCTGATTTCGAAAGTCTCTTCAGGACGTTTGTATCTGCCGTCAGTGAGGACGAAGACAAAGCTGTCTGTCTCGGTGTTGCCCATGCTGGTGGTGTGGACGTATCTCACCTTGTTCTGATCGACGTCGTACTGAGTGAAGTTGTCGTCGACCGAAAAGTCGGTGCAAGATGCGTCTAAATTGTTGGAGAATGGGTTAGGACAGAATTGGAGGAAACCTTTCTTGGGAAGCTCTATAACGAGGTAGTAGAGTTGAGCGTCTCCGTTGTCTTCATCTGTTGCCTGGAGCACCACACTGGATATTAAAGCAGAATCGCCGTAATCGAGATGCAAGCCGGCGTTCTTAATAATCTCGGGACGTTCGTCGTTGTTGAGTTTGATGGAGATGTTACACACTCTCTTTATCTCGTGCTTCCCGTCGGAGACGGTCACCGCGAACTTGTCGTGGTACGTTTCGGAGCCATCATGAACGTACTTGAGTTTCATTCCGCTGTGAAGTTCGTCGATGGTGAAGTCGTGGATTTCCGTCTCTACTTCGCCTTTGCGGGTGTGAATGATCATGACCATAGCACCGTGCTCTGGGTGTTGTGACACCGTCAGGACGAGTGGGTCTTTAGGCATATCCAGATCAATGGCGTCCACCATGGACTGATCGATCACCTTACTCACTCCTTCAGGCAGCGAGAAGTCTCTCAGCATCAGATCAGGGACCTCATCGTTGGCTGGGACTATGGTTACCGCTATGGTAGCGGTCGGAGAGTTGAGTTTCCCGTCTGTGGCGTAGAAGCTAAACTCGTCGCTGACCGGTTCTACGCCTTTGTGGTTCGCCTGAACGTAGTTTATGGAACCGTCCAGAATGTCACGAAATTTGAACGTGTTGATCCGAACACCGGTGTTTGACCTCTCCGACCCGGGACTGGGTTTCGTATTTTCCAAAAACGCCCACTGCGGTTGATTCGTAATCATGAACTCAATATCCTTAGTCTTGGAGTCGGGATCTGCCACACTCAGAACTTCCTCGGTGATCTTGAATATCTCGCCTTCGGATACAAACACCGGGCTACCGAGGTTGATCGTTGGCTTCTGATTGTTCACGGGCGTGATGGTGATGTTGAGATCGTACATCGGCATATCCGCCGACGGGAGGAAGTTCTGATCGGAGACGATGAATGTGACGACGTCGTTGACTTGAGCGATGCCTATTTCTCCGCTGGTGTGGAGGTAACTGACTCTCTCTTTCTTGACGTCTCGCTGGGTGAACTTGGTCACCGGCTGCTCGTTGAGTTGCAGGACGCCGTACTTGGGTTGGCGGACGATCAGGAAGACCAGGGAACCCTCGTCGGTGTCGGCGTCAGTGGCGGACAGCGTTCGCTCCGTAAGGGTGGCGTCCCCGCCCTCGGACACAATGAGGAACGGGCGCAGGTTGTTGGTCATCTGGGGGGACTCGTCGTCGATGGGGACGATGTCGATGGAGACGACTTTGGTGGCGGAGTTGAGACCGTCGGATACGCTGAGAGTGAAAGTATCAAGGATGATTTCGGAGCCATCATGCACGTACCTGAAACGGAAGTACGGGGGTGAGGTTAATATAACATAAACCCCAAGTAATTAAAGTAATTAAAACAGTAAAAGTATTGACGCTAATAAGTATTCTGTCTAGAAAGCTAGATTCGTTGAAATTACCGGTAAGAAGTAAGCATTCATAAAATACTGTACGTCTCGAATACGAAAATAATTTCCGATATGTAGCTAGATTCTACAGAGAATCCTTAATTTCCAGTTTGAATCAAATGTTTTAACTAAACTAACATTATGGAAAACAAAGCTAGTCAACATAGGTAATAGTTACTTGAAATCTGTTAATGGTTATAAAGTATAGTTTGGATAAGATAATAAAGGAAGGGTTCATAAAATATTGTACTGGAGCCACGGATAACACCGATTATTGCATTGAATTTGTAGATTTATTTTTAGATTTAATGGTGTGTAAATACAAATGCATAACTAGTTTTAATTATTTAAAAGCTATTTCCAAACGGATCATTATAAACTAAAGAAAGTGTCTATAGTAGACATATATTTCTGTAATTCATTGAATGTAATGGACATTGAAACACTGCAGCTAAATACAAATATGATGGACAAGTTTGTTCAAAATAATGAACTGATAAGCTGTAGTATACAAGATTAAATCAACGTTATTTTCTTAGCGTGCCGTGTGGTGTGAAGACTTAACTATGCATAAGCTTGTAATATAGGCTACTACATTATCGTACAATGCTGAGTAGACACGTTTAATATGCCGAGCAAACATCGCCAAAATTGAAGCCTTTAAGTAGATCCCGGTAGACTATGCATGGCTAATGTGAGCGGAGTTGACAACAAGGAGATATCTTTACTAGAATCACAAACTCTCGCTCGACTGTCAAATGCTAATCCTAAATCAACTCAGTTTGGCACAAAACACAACAGACGAAGCGACGAGACGAGAAGACGCGAGACTAGAGAGGACACGAGACTAGAGACGGGAGTATGAGAGGATCTTGCTACGACTTTCTCTGATAGTTTGTTCTGACGGTAATGTCAGTTTAATGCCCCATTACCAGTTGACGTCCATTTTCCCGGTTCCTTCCTCATCATTCAAATAGTTGGTAATACGCCATACGTCTGTTAGGAAGTCTCTTTCACTTCCATGGGAAATCTTAGGATTTCATTCATGAAGGTTATTGCGACATTACGCCAAAAGTAGTGAGAGTGTACCCGTCCGTCGACTACAGCAGTCTGGATCTATAATGTATCTCTTAACAAATTCATTCAACTAATTAAAAATTGTTCTCTTGTAGACCCTAATTTCATAAGTACATTTTGTTTTAGGATTCCATTCATGGAGGTTATTATGATAATAATAGTTTATAGGTGGATTTATACTTTTGACGCCGCCACACGGCGCAACTCGGTAACACGCGCTTACCGTGTAGCAGCCCCAAAACACTCTAGATATGAGCTTTCTGGTGGAGTGTTTTGGCGCTGCTACACCGGTAAGCATGTGCTAGCGAGTTGTGCCGTGTGACGGCGTCCAAAGTATAAATCCACCTTATTTCGTATAACATATCAGTCTCAGGCCAATATATTGTTGTAGTTTTCAGAAGTGCGGAAATTACATAAAACATGTTCTAACCACAATATTTGTGTAGTTTACGAACTTACATACATGTACACTGATAAGTATTTGAATATCTTAACAATAATTGGAACGATGTTTACAAAGAATATACAAGAATATTGATATTTATTATAATTTACGAAGTGTCAATGGTAGATTTACCCTCAACGTATTTCTACAACACTCTTGTGGTAATTTAAATGTCAGAACCTAAAGAAATTCACTTTAAATTTGAGCAATACATATGAATAAATCTTCACTCATGGGTGTCATTACGAACCGTCAGTGGTAGAATATCCTTAACGTATTCTTATAATACTCTTATTGTACATTCAATGTCGTAACCTAAAAACGCCTACCCCCTCAGAAGTTCGCTTTAAATGCGATCAAATATTACATTTAATAAAGCTTTATTCATGGATGTTACCGGTATTAAAACCTGATGTCATAGGTACGACTAGATTACACTCAATTTACTTCCTACAATACCCTTGTGGTAATCTTAATATGTGGACCTAAAATGGTAATCTCTTAAAAAAGTCACATTAAGATGTGAATTAAATTAACCTTTTAAGTCAACCCAAACTTGCACATTTGAGTTACGGTTAAACACCAATAACTGTTTATGATCAAGGTGTTTTTCCAAGCGTACTTCAAACTAATTCATCTTAAACGCAAAGTACTTAAGCATATTAAATATCAACATACTGTATATTTTCAAGCACATCAGAAAGATTCCACCATAACACTAACAGGCGCTCCTGATTAATATGCGTATCATCCACATCTAGTCATTATATGCATTGAAGTTCTAGTTTGCGTTACAATCATGTAGCTAAGGATCTTAGCATCTATTGGGATAGATGTCAGCACGTCTAATGACTTTTTTTTCAAAGCAGTCTTATCGAACACATCTACAATCGAACGTTAGAGGTTTCACTAACTTTTGAATGTTTGATGAAGAGATTAGGCGGCTTACGTTCATGAAAGATATGAAAGCGCACAACGATGCACCACCATCTGTTATCCTGGAGTAATCATCTAGACATGTAACAACTGTCTGTCTTGATGTCTGGTCGTGTAATGCCTGTCGGTGTTATGACTGACTACCTGTCTATTGAACAGCATGAGGACACACACGCTCAAAGACACAGAGAAATACACACACACACACGCACACACGCACGCGCGCACACACACACAGACACCCAACGTACGCGCGCACGCACACACTCAACACACACACACACACACATACACACACACACACACACACACTCAACACACACACACACACACACACCTAACGCACGCGCGCGCACACACGCGAACACATATACACACACCCAACGCACGCACACATACACACACATAATGCATGCACACGCACAAATACCCACCTACATTAATTATATTTTGATTGATTTTCTGCTTAATGACTGCATGAATATACGCGACAAACACATTCAAACAGCAACAACATGTTAGGGGTCCTGTTAGGTGTCTGGATCAGGGTATCCTTTCACGAAGCTATGGTAGCGCTCGCTTTGCCGATAACTAATACACTGCTAAGAGCGATACCAGTCCCTTAGTAGATAAGAGAGCTTCGTGAAAGGATATCCTTTAACGAAACTATCTCATCTACTAAGAGACTGGTAGCGCTCGCTTTGCCGATAGCTAATACACTGCTAAGAAAGCGATACGAGTCTCTTAGTAGATAAGAGAGCTTCGTGAAAGGATACTCAGGACACATAACGTAGATGTTCAATAATAAATCAGGACATCCAAGGTGAAAGTGTCTTGCCAGAATCTTGCTATCAATTTTTATGGGATCCTGGAACTGGACAACAATTCACCCCAATTCCTATTGTACGTCATACAAACACAGAAGAATATACGTAGCAGTACCTGATGTCTTTCCTCTCGATATCAGCTATGTTGAACTCCCCTCCTCTCTTCAAACCAATCCCAGCCTTCTGTAAGATCCCGTACCGTGGTAAAGCATCCAAAATAAACCGCAGCTTCTCAGACGCAGTATCCACATCGTTGGCCGACAGCTGGTTGGAAGTAACACTGAGAATACCACCCTCCTCCACCAGAAGCTTGGACGTCACGAACTGAGGCACCCGATTATTGACGGGCTGGACCTCGATGTCGAACGTCTGCCCGTACAGCCTGTTCCTGCTAGAGTCCTCCACCGTGTAGACGAACCTGACTAGCCGAGACTCCGGGCCGATGTCGCCCATGGGAGGCATGTACGCTATCTTCATATGGTTGATGTCGTCCTGGCTGAAGGTCTGTGTCGACGCCGTCGCTCCGTCCTTCATCATCCTGGTCAGATTGTGCGTCGAGATCAGTCTCCCGGCGTCTCTCTCCCCGCGGTTGTAGACGAAGTAAGGCGGTGTCGTGATGGTAAAGGACAGCTGTCTGTCCGTGGATTCCACGTCGGTGTACTGCAGCTCCGTGCTGCTGAGGTAGGCGATGTCCGTCTCGGGAACGTACAGGATCCGGGAAGACTCGGGCGCCAGTTTTGGCGGATTCTCGTTCATCGGGTTGACGACGATGTGGAACACGAAGTGCTCGGACTCATTGGGCGGCTCCTGCTGGTCCTGAAGGGTGAACCGGAAGGAGTCTCGGAATTCCTCTCGACCAGAGTGTCGGTAGTATATCTGACCCTTGAGAAGATCGCGCTGCCGGAAGCCGAATATCTTGGTCCCGGAGTCCGAAGGTCTTACTTTGCGGATGATGTCTCCGGTACTAGGCGTGGCCATGATGGTGTAGATGATGTTGGAATCCAGAGAGTCTGTATCGTGTGCCAGGAGAAGGTCCTCGCTGATCTTCTTCATGTCGCCTTCGTTGATCTGCATTCCCAAGTTGTTGATCAAGTGCGGCGGGGTATCATCCTTGGGAATGATATTGATTGGAAAGGTAAAGAGCACGGTGCTCGTTCCGTCGCTGAGCCGGATCTCGATGCGGTCTCTGGTGGAGTCGCTGTCGTCGTGCCTGTAGACAACTCCTCCCGCTTTCAAGTCGGACGGACGGAACATGATGGACTGACGCCCGTGGACTTCGATATTGCCGTGGTGTAGCCCGCCCTTCACGTAAAGCTTCACCCGATCCAGGTTGTCCCTGTCCACGATCTGGAGCTCTTTGGTGGTGATGACTCGGGATTGTCCTTCGAGAAGGACCAGACCTAAATTATGCGACACTCGCGGAGCTCTCGTGGACGAAGGGTGGACAGCGATGTGGAACCTCAATGGCATGCTGTTGGAGAAATGGCTGTCGAACACCGTGAACTCGATCTGATACATACGTCTTTCAGAATAGCTGACGTTAGGGGGATGATATGCAATTCTGTGATTCTCAAGGTCGTCTTGGAGGAATGATGTGATAGCTGTTGCGTGGTCGCCTCTCTTTACCAGAAAGCCGTGTCCTGGCGGGAAAGACTTAGATATGTTGTACACGAGCTGTACACTGGGAGTCTCGTAATCCTCGGCTGATATCACCCCTGGAATGATTGTCGTAAGAATAAACTGGTCAACATCCATCATATTCATACTGCTCATCTTGCTCTTGGGAGGAGAATTAGGTAGCGCTCCTTTGATGTAAATCGGGAGGTAAAAACTTTCGGTAATGACTTCTTCGCCCTGAGAAGGGTCATACAACTCCACGGTCAAAGGGAGATAATCCACATCCGGCGTGGGAGACCGCAGATGCTCGTAATGCAGTTGCATGAAGAGGAACTCGCGGCAGTCCTTTTTCACGGCGTCCACAGGATGGCGGTCTCTACCCATCACCATCTGACCGACTAACGGCCAGTGCGAGTGGTATTTGGAGAAACCAACGGTGCAAGACACGTTGTGGTTGTCACTGTTCCTGAATCTGAGAGCAGAGGCGTCGATGGTGTTGGATATTCCATTGAATTTGGGCACCACGACGGGTCGAAGTCCTCGAGTCACCACGACTTCGTGCGATGCGTTCACTATCCGAACTCGGAGGTAGAAGGTTTCTGTGATCGTCTTTGTATGGGTGAAGCGGTGAGCTCGCATTTTGATCTCGTCCGTGAATAGCAAAGGGGAGCCATTGTGCACATATTTCACAGTCCGAGAGAGGAAATCACAGTCGAATATCTGGAAACAAAAAGAAGAGACGTTAAGTATGATAAAGGAGACCAATTATTTATGTAAATTGGTGAATCACATTACATTTATGCACACACAATTATTGCCATGTAGTTTTCAATACATTTGCAATACATTCGCAAACATTCCGGGTATATACTAAAAGTGTTCAACATTCTGATGAATCAGATTTGATGATTGAAAAGATAACCTACGAATGCCAAATATATTGTTATACAAATACTGTCACAAATCTCAAACATAAGTAGTGTAGTAGAAGAAAAAATAAAACTCGTTACGCGTAGCAATTGCAATTTTAAATAAGGGGATGTATTATAAAGAATATTTCAAGGAATATCTCATTCCATAGAAAAATCATTAAACCAATATGAAAGTTATTTTAAACAAAAACAAAACCAACAAACCAAACATTTTATTAAAATTAAAAACCTTTACTGGAAGTTTAAATTATTGACACAAACCGGAAGGTAATTTGTCAATTTACAACTTAATGGTCTACTTCCGAATGAAAACGGAAATCGAACTCAAACTATGTTACATAAAAACGTTACTTTAATTTTAAACCTCGCTATGGATTGACATGTATTTCCCAATGATCTTGCCTATGTTGAATATGTCAGAATAAGAAGCGAACAACTTCATTTCATCCCATCGATCTTCATTATAAATCCATCTACTTTAGGAAACTCAGCCTCTTGTAAAAGCTTAACGCTTTGGGTAATTGCACTTCTGTTACAACACTAAATTCGCAGCTATACAAACATAGTGCACTGTCAAGCCAACGATGTGAAAGTGTGTGTGTTTCTAATAGAACGATGATCATGGATTTAATGTCCGGGAGGTGTGGGTTTCTCGTTTTCTAGGATGAGCATCTGTCTATGGGAATAAGATGGTCTGATAGCTGGTTGCGCTAGCTCGTTCTGTTAGCTGGGTTCTGGTAGCTGGGTTCTGGTAGCTAGTTCTTCACACTGGCTTGACGTACCGCATATTATCTGATGGCATGTTTCTCAACTCGTTTGCTTATCTGTTGACACGGTACGAGATATACAACTCGAGATCCAATATACATATGCTTTACTCATTCAATACATCTCCCAAGACTGCTCCTAATAGATTAAAATGATACATTGGCACGAGGAAACACAGGTACGTGCTTGCCTTACCTTGTGACAGAAAATGGCAGATCTAACACAAATTAAGAGAAGTTTAAATTCTTTGATTTAATTTGCATTACCGTTTGTTTGTATTTTTTTTTTAAATCTTTTTATTTTTGCTGTGTCATCATGTCTAATTCTCTAAAAAATAAAAATAAAAATAATAATAATTAACTTTCAAATGATTTCAAAAGCTAAATTTCTAATACTAGTGTAGATTATCCCAACAAAATATGAAAAATAAATGTTGTTTTGCCATTACAATATAAATATTTAATTATAAAAACACAGTTTAGTCTTTATACAGCAATAAGAGTAACTTTACTATACTAGTAGTATAATTCACAAATATGATGCATATCAAATGTCAATCTTAAATGTAATTCTGTGCACAATCACAGAAGCGACCACCAACACCGTTGTAACCTTCTTGATTATTTTGACCAAATAAGATAACGCCGGTTACACCATTAATAAGAATGAAATACCACTTAAGTGTCAATACAAATTTGACGTTAGAAGTCGACCTCATAACTTAAAATCTCTGAAAATACGCACGGCATTCTTGAATATTAACAAATCATCAGTGGCCATGTTCTGTTCTGGATGTATCCTTGGCGAAATGACTATGAACAACTGCATGTTAGTTCTTATTGGGTCCTTACAGTAGTATGTATCCCGTAATATATACAACAGAGTATGCACTATATTATAAGAGGATACCCTTCTGGGGTACAGGATGTACGGACGGTAGAATGTCCAGAATTGTCTATATTATATGCTAGGAAAACGTTTACAACACGCAATAGGCTCTATGTGATCTTAAAGGGGCAAGATCATACTTGCATAGTGAAAAATTGTCACTATCGGGGTTATTACATATTCTGAAAGAACAACCTTTCCCCGACATGTGTTAATTTTTTTCAGATTTTGTAGTCATCGGGAAATATATCTATTACTTATCCAAAGACACC
>JAULBP010091172.1:0-12195 GCA_032355345.1 Lepetodrilus pustulosus | reverse complement strand
CCCGGACAACTGCAGCTCTCTACAGTAAAGACAACGCAAGACTCTTAAATCATCCTTAAATCTGTGATGTGTTAGAAGGTCCTCTCTATAGCCATGGAGACATCCGTCACTTTACTCAAGTCAAGGTGTATCAGTCAATAATGCGCGTCCTGGCTTTGGGATTTGAACTCGGACACGGTGAAGCACCTCGGTGCTAACCCGATGTCTTGCTGTGGAGGTGTTTGGAAACAAATCCCGAACAGATATAATTTTCCATTTATTCATCATAATTGTAGGGAAACATTATCAACTGCCACTGTAACCATACGTTCATTTAAGGACATCTGCATATTACACTGTATATTATAACAATACTCAAGGTAAAATTGAAAAATTCTATATAGTAGATAGTTATTTCCAATAACACAACAAAACATATCCTACACCAATACCATGTCAACCTTTTTCTAGTGAACCTAAAAACGATGAAAAGCTATTTACCTTATTAGTATGTGAAGGATGTTCCATTGGAACCTTCTGTAATATGATGGGAACCTATTTGCTTTAAACTAAATATCTGATAAGAATTATTTATAGGTTTATCTTGGCAAACTGTGGTTGAATCATTGCCCATATCTCACCAAGAGCCTTTCTATGGATTCGGCCATCATCGTTCCTGCTGGAGGCAACATGAGCTGCCCAATGGAACGGTGATCGTGATTAATCTGGTGGGGAGAAGCAGTTGTATCTGCTGCTCATTGAAGTCTTGCTGTAGATTACAAGGAGCACACCAGCATGTTAAACTCTCTATTACAAGGAAGTATTTAGGAAGCCTTTCTGGTGGGCTCTGGTGTGGCACCATATTACCAAACTAGCACAACAGCACTTAGCCGGCAAGCCCTCACAATGAAGACATGGCCAAGTTGCCCAGTGATCAATACTAACTGGATAGATTACTCCAAGGCTGGCTGGCCCACACCTTTACTGGCCTCCTTCAAGCTGATTTCAGTCTGGTAGGTGCCAGGGAGGTGGTCGGCACCGAAGACCGCTGGTTTGAGCATTCGCGCGAGGTGATGTGACATACTGTAATAGACGGAGGATGTTGGAACTTCGTATGGATCCGGTCGAAGATAATCCAATAGATCCAGGAGACTTGTTGTACACATGGTACTTGGTTCAGATAAACATATTTATGTCCTTGACCTTCAATAGGTACAAGGGTTGTGTGTCACATTGACATGACATAACTGACATAACTGTGACACTGTCAAGCGATGATAAATCAAAGAATGTTCATATAGATTATTTTTTTCTGAGGTGACAGCATATCATCATGTATAATTCCCAGGGAGTTGAAAAGCTAAAATGAGTGCAAAATATTCCATTGACTGAGGAAATAATATATGCTGCTATGAGCAACTCTCTCTCTGCTGAATTAGGCATGAGCACGGCTCTTTAGGGAATATCTGGTTGCCTGCAGCATGGAGAGGGTTAAAGTGTATTATTAAATAGTATTATCATACTATTGTTATGTAAGCCTTGCTACAGTGTGTATAACAATCTACAAAACTGTTGCATCTGTATGGTCTACGTACGTTACATACTATAAGAGTGAATATGAGCATTCTTACATAAGACATAAAGATACAATCTTAAGATGTCATGCAAATTGTTATCCATCAATTCAATTCATGTGTTACTCTTTTTAATGAGCTATTCCTAATTAAATACAGTGGACCCCAGCTTATCCAGACTTCAGATAACCGGATCCCTCGCTATCCGCACAGTTTTTACTAAGAACCATATATCAGTTTTCCTATGTAAAATGACTCAGACATCAGGAAATTCAGTTATTCGCATGATTTTACTGGGAATGCAACCGTCTGGATAAACAGGTGTCAACTGAAATGTATTTTTTTCATTTACTAACCTCAGTCAGAATAGTCTATTTCTGCAGCAAAAGTTAATTATTCTGCTACATGCAGCCACTTGCCACCTAGACTATGTACTTATCTAAAACATACTTTTGTGGATGTTAGAATACCCAATGTTTTCAATAAGCTTGAACACAATTAAAATTGCATGAACCGAACAAAGCTGAACTGAAACAAGTTTCTAAACCACAGGTGACAATGTTGACTCAAGCCAACAAACTCTAAGACGTTCTACAGAATTACTCTTTAATCAATTCGCTATGGTCTGTTACCTTTCCGACACGCTTCAGCGATAATCTCAAGTCGAGATACAATCACCAACACAGACGAGCTAATTAATTGGATGTAATTATATTGTATTGGCAATGATTAGCCCTATTTCTCTGCACAGCACCGTCCTGGGGGTATTGTTAATAGCACACTGGAACCCAGTTACCCTACGTCCACACTAGGGTTCTAATGCTGTCTTTAATTCCCCGGCTTGAAATCCCCTAGGGGTACGCTAATGTCCAGTTTGGAGGCGATGGAATCATGATTTCCCAGTTGGGAGGCAGCAAGGTCAAGGGTGAGTTAGGCAACTTCTTTCAAAGTCCATGTTTCAATAGAGGTGTCATCACAGTGACCTTGACCCACAGCCAGAGAGGAGCCATGATGGAAAACTATACATTCTGTAATTAAAGAAGTCCCTGTCTATTCTTTTGTTTTACTTTAATCAACATTGAATAGAATACATGAATAAGACAAAATTATTACAAATCCTACATGTTCCTATATAGACTTACCTTTCATTACTTGAATTAACCTTCCCCATGTTGCAGGCAACTGGAAATGCCCTAAACAGCAGTGTATGAACATAATCCAGTAGGGAGAGGATTAAGGTTGGAAGTCTTTAAAAAAAAAATGCTTTCCTTTAATCAAATTATGCATTCATATCAAAGTTACTATTTTCAGTATTGCACAACTAGTGGTTCAAGACCAGTAAAAGTGACATGCACTTGATGTTGACTAATGATGATGAACCCATGAACCCATCACTTTGTACCTTTTAGACAATGTACATCAATTAGCAAAAGTCCCCCAATAATACAATATTACAATCAACATGAACCATAGCAACAACATATTAGCTCTTGTTGAATCTGTTGAATTTTGTTGAAACTTCCAAATAATAAAATAGTTAAATTAGAATAACGAACAAGCTGTTTAGGCCAACTGCAAATTAATCAGCAATTTATATCTACTGCCTCTTTTCTCTAAACACATTACAACAACAGTAAACATATTCACACGTACTTCAGACATAACACTAACCAGACTGTACAGAGGAAATGAACGCAGTGCTGAAGTGCGTATGTTGAGCTGTGTATACACTCGATCAACTGTAGGTAGAATTACTAGGATACTACATCATGTTGCCTTGAAGATCCTCCAGGAACTGCCAGCATAGAATGGGGGGATCGCAGCCGGCATATCACGACATATGATGTCGATATGATGTAGAATTGACGTCGAAACAACATCAGTGACAGCACATCATGACATACGATGTCGATATATACGATGTAGAATTGAATTAGAAACAACATCAGCGACAGCACATCATGACATACGATGTTGATATGATGTAGAATTTACGTCGAAACAACATCAGCGACGGCACATCGCGACATACGATGTTGATATATATGATGTAGAATTGACGTTGAAACAACATCAGCTATGTGGTGATGTAAAACCAACGTATTATCGACATTGTATCAACATCGGATGTCGTAATGTGCTAGCTGGGATACGGTACTACACAAAAGATCCGACACCTATAGCTATCAGATAAAAAAGTATGCAAATGAACTCATGACATGCAACTTAACAATAGTGTAACATAGTCAGAAGTAAAGTGATAAAACAATCTTTATTTAAGAATGGAAGAAATCACAGGACCGGTATTCTCGAAACCTCATAAGTCCTAAGAAGATCGTTAGTACTAAGAATTTGCCGAATTGGTTTTCTTCTCATGTTAATTTGTGAAGAGATCTTTTCTCACAAAGAAGTTCGCAAGTTAAGTTTCGAGATTACAGTCCTACAGTGAGGTATTCAACTCAGATGATAGGTAACTGTGATATTATCTAAAGCCATGGTCACAAGCAAAATAACATCAACATTAGATCATTAATTTATAAAACTAATTGCATTGTTTAATGTTTGCACCAAAAAGAAATTCTCACATTGATGTTGAGCAACAATTCACTGGAGTGTAACCTTTGCAGAATCGTTACGTACTCGTAAGCAATTTCTAAATATCAAGATCTTAATTATATACGTAGTTCACATATGTATTGGTCAAAGCATCATAAAATAGAAATAATGTGAAGCAGTTGCCAAAACAGTGAATAAATATTACTATAGGTATATGAAATTACATTATTGTGATAATACATTTAACATAATGTCAAGAATGGCATTCAATTCTTAAATACAAATGAAACATTTAATGTTAAATTATTAGCTTTAAATACAATTGGACCCTTTTTAATGTCGATAGCAAAAATTGCATTTATACTTGCAAAGAATTTGCAAGAAATATTGATAAGATTAATATAAAATCAATACGTTTATTAACACTCTACCTGCTGGGTCCACCTATAGACGTCCTATATAGAGCATGAGTTAATATTAACCCATTAGGGAAAAGGTAACAAATTACCTGTCGTATTAAGTTGCATAGTTGTTGGGGAAATTGAAACTGTTCTTTTCAGTATTTAATAATCGGAGATTGTTCTGTACATATTACTTTGATCTGACAATAATTTTGACAATAAAAAAAAACTCCAGCCTGACTTAATTAACTATCCAATAAAGTGCGGGTTTTTTTTCCACGTCAAGTGAACACCAAGTTCATAGAAATAAATTCTGCCAAATTAGCTAATTCTCCACACAACTTTCAATCCATGACTTTTGTCATGTTAATGCGTGATTTTAATCAGCAACATTATTTCTACAGTCACGCCACACCAGTCCGCGACACTGCATTGTTTAAATGTACTGCTTTACGACCCGTGTTACAATATCCGATAGTTTACGTCGTGTAGTTCTCCTGAAGGGCTCATACACCGCCTCGAGGTTGGAACAGATCAACGAGTGTGCTGAATTTTCTCTGCGCACCTGATGAAATCCCAGATAACTATATACTGCAGAGTTTCTACAACAGTGTATAATCGTGTTATGCATTCACCGCCAAAGAAAAGCCTACATGCATCTGGTTCAAGAGTATGTTACCAGGGGTTGGAGAGTACCCGGTACCTTAAACCCCTGTGTGTGCCTCCGCAAATCTCGACTACGATAAAGTGATTACAAATTAAAGTAAAATATGCAAAGCATGGGGTCTGTGCGAGACCTGAGACTAATGTGTTTATATACAGATATAGGTTTTAAAAGTTATATGAATGAAAAAGGAATAATTTACAAGGAGGAGGTCAACGTGTAAATCCTGATTCAGCAATCAGTTACAGCACACCTGGTATGATGTCCACATAGACCACTTGAACAATATATCTGCTGCATGTATAGGAATTCAAAAAGATGAAAGTGGTTCAGAATAGGGTGATTATCTGGATGTAGAATGGAATACAGGAAATATTTGGTCTGACGTTGCTACAAAGATCATAAAGTACATAGCAATGCTTCTAATTCGATTACATGAATAATCAGTGGAAGAGACATTGGAAGGAGAGGTGGTGTGAGGTGGGGTGAGGTGGGGTAAGGTTGGAGTGAGGTGGAGTGGAGGGGACGGGGTGGTATAGTTAGGCATTGGTTTTATGGAAGGTTTACCAAACAAACCAGAAATGTTTCTCAATACACTTTTCAATTTAATAGAACAAATTACAGCCTAACAAAAAAAAAATACTTTTCAAATCAACTTGTATTCTATTTATCTCATAAAATTGACATGATTGTAATAATTTTCTAAACTTGCCATATATAGATGTGTGTTAATACCATATTCAATATCTTCCCCCATATCCCACCTGTCTATTCACTGGCCTATAGCAGAGTGCCTACTAAATCGTGTACCTGTCTATAGTTAAAGGTAGAGTCTCCTTGTCACAGAGGTCACCGAAATTGTAACATTCAACACCCCTACTCCCCACCCCACTCCCCCATACACCTACCCTGTTTTTGTCTGGTTGCCATGACTACATCACAATGAAAGGTGGGTTCCTACCACCAAGCCAGAAATCTAATCTAAAGCTAAACCTTTAATTCGTGCTTATGTGTACGAGCCCAACTTCCTGTTTTTTTTAAACTGTGTAAGGCGCAACCACGTACCTCATAGATGTAGACTGTTACTCCACCCTAAAACCCTTTCACCCCACCTTACCATACACAACACATTCCTGACCTCCATTCAAAGACTTGTAAGTTATCTGAGTCCCATCTCGTTTGAAATTATCATTAATTGTTCGTAATGCCTCCTCATATGGCCTATTTGAAATATACATCACTTTAAGTCATTTACATTCAGGTAAATATATGCACTTCTGAAAATCCAACCGGCATTGAAATTGATATCAATATGATACGAGTGCAGTCTCGTATTTCAATGGTCTTTTCAAACATTGCTTTCAGATAAGTCCAAGGGTGAATTATAAAGCATGACTTGATAGAAATATCAATATTGAAATGATTCGCACTGGAAAATTGTATTCTATTTTGCAAGTTTATTTAAACAGAACACAGTATACTTCAAAAGCAAACTCGTGCCGAGGAAAAAAGTACAAATACACATCAGAGATGAGTTCAATTGACGACGGATTCATAATTGATGGACACGTGTTAAGATGCAATTTAATGCTTATTTTCTACAGCTCGCCTAATTCTATCAATCCATTTACATATTCTTAGTGTAATGAATTACATATTAGCATTTCCAACACTTTCATTATATTTCCTTTTCTTTTAAACTGTTAAGAATCATCATAAAAGACGAAGGAAAATGGCAATTCTTCATGAAATGTTATCGGCAACTTCCTAAGTCAAATACGTCAACTGATTACAAACAATGTCACAAATTCATATATCCTATTCACTGAATGTTCGATACAGAGGCTATTGTTTGTACCATGTGTATATAAACAAACTATCAATAATTAAATGTAAATTTTTTAACGATAACACACACAATGTAGGTATTGAGTTTCAACCAACACAAGAAACTGCACACAAACATTACTCTTTTTTTTACTTATTTTTTTTGTAATGGGGTTTACAGTCGCTTTCTAGAATCTTTCAGTAGCATCACGACTTGTCAGTTTAGTGCAGGAAGAAACCCGCAACATTCATAGTGCTGAATGTTGCAGTAAACCTGCGAGCACCGGCTGGTACTGACAGACCAAGGATGATAACTGTATTGCCACTCTACAGACAATGCATCCTATCAATACAAACATTACTAGTATGGTATAACATGGTTATAAAAGTGATACAGATATTGAAGACAACTATAAAGTTATCTGATGTGTTGATATTTAGGTATATTAATATAATTTGGTGCATAACACTTTACCACTTCAATTGGTAATACAAATTGGTACTTTCAAAATATCACAAAAAAACTATATTGACTGTTCATGTAAAAATATCATGAAAGATTTTTTTTAGAGTATTTTTCAGTGTACTGTAGTGAGTGAGGGTGTATCCAGGTACACATATAGGTAGGTCACCCTAGTGCTTGCTACAGTCTCCTAGTCTCGTATACCCTCTAAGCTTGTGACGATTAAATAACAATTTCACAATATCATGAACCCAAATAGTCAACCTTAAAATGTACAATATTACCTAAACTGAGATAACCCTAAAATGCACAATCATGTTTGTATTTAATAACTTTTTACTCCGTACTAAATATACCCCTCGGGGATGGGTACTGCATTAAAAATGATTTGAATCATGGACTGAAATGGCTCATTATGTTTGGCCTTTATGACAGGTAAAAGATCAAACAGATTTCTCATGCAATCAAAACAGACAAATTAGACGAAGTGCGACGTATCTAATTTCAAAGTAAATGACATCCGTGAGTTTGTGTCCTAGCAGTCTGGTAGGCTGTAAATCCCAGACATCTACCTGTGTATATCATCGCTTTGCAATTAACGTAAGTTAAAGGTATATTTAATATTTAATCTCCGGAAAGATTTCATTGCCAATGGAGTCAGTGAACTACAAAAGTATGTCAAGAGGCTTACAGTGGTGGATTTAAATGTCTTTTCTTATCTATATTCCTTAACAAACAATATACAGTATCCGTGGACCACACACATAAGGGGGAATATACGACATGCAACGTGTAAACAATGAGTATATAGACCTATATGTGCCGACATAGACATAAATGAAGTCGCGAAATCCAGATTCATTTCTCCGAGAGTACAGATAGTCATTAAAGAGTTAGCCACAGCTCATAGGTGAATTCTTACGTATAATGATCGGTATTCGGGATGCACTCGAGCGGAGGAAGCATTGGAACAAACGTGTGATTAAAAAACGCCAAGTTACCCGGGGGCAAGGATGGGGTTCATTTACCAAAAACGCGGGAAAACTTTGACCCCACTGAGCTAATCATATTCCCTGCCTGTCAATTTCAAAAGAGGCTACTGACGACTTTTCTGTCTGTAAGGTATCGAGTTGGTATAAAGCCCTACAGGTGTTCTTCATAGGGAGTCCAGGTACCCCATCATTTACCGGGTGGCCGAATACCCTCTGAACACCACATGAACACCCTCTGAACACCCACTGAACACCAGCTGAGCACTCCGAGAACACTGCCCCGACAGACGCGATGTCATGCCACTAGGGACATATATCTCTTAACAATATGTCTTTTGACTCTACCCGACTCGTGCATGAAAGGTTTGAAGTGTGCCTGGATAGAGCTTGGTCGCACATCCCTCACACCTCCCGTTATGTTTGGAGTGCGTCTATGCAGATATTTCATGCATCGTCATACCTCCCTATTGTATCCCATCATAAGCAATTCCTCCGAGGGTACACAAGTTTTGAAAAGACGTAAAATGATTTGTGCCCCCTTGAGCTACCCATTAGCTGCCGAGAGCGACGCCCTGGTTTGAATTACCCCGGGTACGCTTGACGTACCCCAGAGAAGCAGAAAGTAATCCTGTCACATGCGATGACCAAGACATCTACACCAATGTACCTCTCATTAAAATACTTCACGGTTCCCGCTAGATCAAGCCATCTCTCAGGAAACAAGGCTATGGAGATCCAGTCAAGGATGGAGTATTGCTTATACGATTCTTACTTATATACAGGGTTATTTCTTTCTTATAAGTTTATTACTTAAAGGGGTTATTACTGACAGGGTTGTTACTCACATAATTATTACTGATAGGGTTCTTACATACTAGGTTACTACGTATATGATGCTTTCTTATATGCAGGGTTATTTCTTTCTTACAAGATTATTACTTAAAGGGGTTGTTACTGACAGGGTTATTACTCACATCATTATTACTGACAGGATTCTTACATACTGGGTTATTCCGTATATGATGCTTACTTACAGGGTTATTTCTTTCTTATAAGACTATTACTTAAAGGGGCTATTACTCATAGGGTTATTACGCCCATGGTTATTACTTAGAGGGTTATTACATACTGGATTATTACTTACAATAGCACTATAAATGACGCCATAAATTGCAGCTAGCCGACAAAACCGCTTTTGTAATGAGAACTACTAAACGTTTTAAGGGTTATTTGAAGGCGGCTAGGGAACTACCATAAAAACTCTTCATAATGTATACTTCAAATTTACTCCATTCATAAATACATGAGAACTAGCTCTGTTCCATCATAGAGCATGTGATAATTACTGCACGTACACTATGCTAACATGCCAAGTATATTTTCTTGTTTAGATATGGACTAGTCTGAATACTAATGACGTTTAGAAATAGAACCACTAGCTGTCGAGATATTATTGCAAGGAACATTTTGGTCCAATACTAGAAAAGCGTGAACCTCCAACAGGGTATAATTGAACATACCCAGATATAAATGTGTCAGAAATGTGTCAGAAATGTGTCATAACCGCACACTTACTGTCAGATATTGTGGAGCCAATAGGTTTATTAAATGATAACAGTTTTCCTTCACAGTTTGGCATTTCGTCAATGCTTATCGATTGGCGTTATAAGTTATTCAAAGGTAGAGCATCTCAGTGGCTCCAACCATATAAATATACTCCCAATCAGTAGAATTATATACAAATCATTTACCTTTACCCTCAGAGACTATGGATAGTCTATGGCCCGTAAACCAAATAAAGCAGTGAAATTCTACTGACATCAGATATGATGACTGAAGCTTATCCTGCTCAGATTTAATAATATTTATACTAACATTTCCTATGACCACCGAGTCTGACAACATCCAATTGACTCCTTACAATAGTTCATCAGGATTAGTTTGAAACACAATATACCGCACTCAAAGGTTATCTGTATCTCATCTTATCCATGGAAGAATTCCTTCCCTACTAATCCTGTGGGAGAAATAATCTTATCATTTTAGAAGATAATCAGATAAATGTTGAAATATACCCACTCCACAACAAACAGCTGTCTTCAAATCCCATTAGAAGAAAGTCTTCATAACAGACAGACCCCCAAAGATAAGCAAACAAGAAAGTTGTCTCCTTATCGTGGAATCACGGATCCCTAGGGACTCTTCAAAAAGGGCAGGGACCCTTGGAGTTCTGGCTCAGGCACAGGTGGGGAAATACTTTAATGGTTTTCACTTTGGACCTATCATTCATCATCAGTGTGATGTTTGTTTACTTGTCCACGTCACTCTGCAATGAGGACAGCCTGGAAGTAGTATGTGGTCTGCAATGAGTGCCGATCTCTGAAGAACTCAGGGGATGAAGGGCATCAATGTCTTCTTAATTTCAGTTCAATGGAGAAAGCATGGGGATAAATGATCTCAACATTCACAAAAGTATATATATGATACATGTGATGGTGCTAGTAATTTTGATGATGATTATGATGATGATGATGATGATTATGTCTTGTTAATGATGGTGATCCTGTTGTTGTTGATGGTGATGGTGACCATGATAGAAAATAATGATGCTATGATGATGATAATAATGACAAGGATGATGATGATGATGATGGTGATGGTGATGGTGATGATGACCATGACAAATGATGATGATGACAATGATGACAATTAAGATGATGCTGCTCATGTTGAAAAATTATGTCCATGATGATGTTTTTGATGATGATGATGATGATGATGATGAACCATGATGATACTAATTACAACAATGACCATCAATGATGGTGACCATAATGACAAATAATGACAACAATGATGATGAGAATTAAGATGATGTTGGTCATGTTGAAAAATGTTATCCATGCTGATATTGTTGCTGATGATAATAATGATGATGATAATGATGAACCATGATGATGCCAATTATGACAATAACCAATGATGATGGTGACCATGATGACAATGGTGACCATGATGACAATGATGACCACATAGCTACATGTAGTGTCTGATTGATGGTCGCGCTGTGTTCCAGACACTGAAGCATCATGGCCTCAGAGCTCTGTAATCCTCCAGCCCGGCTCAATAATCCCAACTGGGCCGACTACAACAGACACATGATGGATAGATGGATGTGGATGCAGCCTCCTCAGTATCGGGGCCAACATCTAGAAACCCTCAGGCCAATCTCACTCATTACTCGGGCCACTGGACAAAACATGGCAGATCTGCATGAAATCAATGTTGAACAACCAGACCCTGTTGTACTGGATACTGTATCCTTTACATTGTCCACTTTGTATCATAGTCACTGGTTACAAGGGTGGATCTGGTTACACTTGGTTCATCTGTATTGGGTTGTGTCTCATGATGCATCTGTATCAGTTGTGTCTCATGGTTGCTTTGTATCATTTGTGTCTCATGGTTTGTCTGTATCAGTTGTCTCATGGTTCAAGTATCAGTTATGTCTCATGGTTCATCTCTATCAGTTGTGTCTCATGGTTCATCTCTATCAGTTGTGTATTATGGTTAGTCTATATAAGTTGTGTCTTATGGTTCATGGTTCATGAATATCACTCGCCCAGTTCTTGGTTTATATATATATATATACATATATATATATACAGTGCTCCCTCGATATAAGGCTGTTCGATACAGAGCGGATTCGGATATAAGGCTGGGTCAGATGTGGACCCCA
>JAULBP010091161.1:0-12198 GCA_032355345.1 Lepetodrilus pustulosus | reverse complement strand
GATAATTCAACAGGTGACACGTGCGCGTAATAAAGTTGAGTGTATTTAATACAGCTAATTCTATCTAAATTTATCGACTTGTAAGAACTATTTCCTACCAGGTAATTGTAACATGGTAAGAGAAAACAATCTAAACAACGCCACGGTGAACCCAGTTGCCGCCAAGACGTTGCTCTCTCCAGAGAGTCGCATTAATATTGTTCACAGAGAAACACTGACGAGAGATGTGTTTCAGCGGCTTTCAAGTCTGGTTTTATTGTCATTCTCACCCAATAAACCCTCTCGTACCGCCTTCTATTTAGATTGGCTCTCGTGTTTCCGCTATTTTACGCCTTAATCTAATTAGGCGACGCTGTAACTCCGACAGGTCTTGGTTTCTTTAGCGTCCGTCATTAGTTACTTCAATGGACGGGTTGCGTTTACACACAGTAGTATGTCCAGGTATCAACGCGGTTGTTGTTTTTTCTCTGGGACGTCAGACGCGTCAACACATTAATTGGGTCGTTGAAAAACTAAATCGAATTTTCCAGGATTTAATTTTACAAATAACATAAGATGTAACTGTAAATAGAGATTAAACTTTGTAAAACATGAGATGAATTAATGCCCAATTCTCGAATTTCGATAAGGTCTGTGTTTTGGTGTCTTTCAGGTTGTCAATGACTTGTGTAATAGTAAGCCTATCCAAAGCCCAGATCGGTAAACAACGGTTTCTCTGGCATAAATGACCAATGGGCCTCAACACATCTAGTGTTATTTCCTCTGTCAAACATAGTTGAATGCACACCCATTCTATGACTTTTCACATACCAACTCAATGAGCAATATACAAATCACCGTAGCTGCTTGCTGCCCGTGTTATTATGTAAGTATTACACATTGGGTTATCTGCTAACTGTTCAACTACCTCTGGGATCTATGGCCTGGTATAATTATGGTCTCACTCTGTTTATCTTTATGTGTTTCTGAATCATGAGCATCAGAAAGAAGGATCCATCACTTGCATTTCCATTATACGCGGTTAGCTTTACTTCAATCCCATAGAAATCAAACCTGGAAGGGGATAGTAGGATCGGAATACACAAACGTCTTTGGTTAATTAGCTTAGAGAATACACAAACGTCTTTGGTTAATTAGCTTAAAGAATACACAAACGTCTTTGTTTAATTAGCTTAGAGAATACACAAACGTCTTTGGTTAATTAGCTTAGAAAAAAACAGCATCGTCATGGTGCTTGGTGCTCGCTACACGTCACGACAAACAGGCGGGAACTGTGACTTGTACTGATGAAGCCTGGCAATGTCAATGAACCATAACCAAACGTAAACACATAAGAAAAAGAACTTATGCTATGTTAAAACAATTCTGAATCAATAGTATTATTTTGTTATGTATCTGTGTGTGCATGTGTGTGTGTAACGACTTTTCAAAGTGTTATTTTCCTTCTTACATGACCTAAGAATGATAATGGTTGATATAATCTCAACCCCGTGTGTTTTAGTATCGTTGTTAGCTTACTTGTTGATACAAGTAAAGTAATTACTCGGCAACGCCTCGTATTTACCTTACTTTTAACAACTCGTAGGACAACAACGATATCAAAACACAGTCTGGTGAGATTCTTTATATACTGTTAATAAAGCGTTCTTTTGGATTAAGAGATTTTGCAAGACGATCAAATGAAAATCTACGATTTGTTAATTGCTGCTGGACATCTTGCTACAGGTCTTTCTACCGCTGTCAGTGAAGCGTGAGGGTTAGGCTAGTTTTGTGGGTAAGGGTCACCTTTATGATCTAAGGGCCACTTTTGTGACGTAAGGGCAAGCGTCATGTAAAATTGCAGGTGTCTGACATTATCTAAAGACACCTTGGTAATAATGTCTATGCATCGTATTTAGTTATGTTTTAACCTCTGTATATCGGAAACCTATCGAATGGGTGCATATCACGATGTCCATAGTTGGGGTTTGTGTTCCAATGAATTGAATTGCTGGCGACTACTAGCACATCCCAGTTTATTTTATGAAATGCTACTTTATTCGTAAATCATATTACAAGAGTTCAATCCTAAGAATACGGAGTCACCGAGCACTGATCCTTAAAAAATAATTAAGTTAGCATGCGAGGCTAAACATCTGCGGAAATGTTATGAAAAGCCCTTCTATTACTGCTTCGCGCCCCCATTGCCTAGCGTGAGTACTATTCGTTCCTCAATGCCCATCAGATTTATATCATGCTAATACATCTAAACTCGATTCCATGTCATGCGATCAAGTGCATGCTTGACTCACGGCCTCTCGGATGCCGCTGACAACGAGAGGATGCGGGTATAGCAGTCATGTGGGCGACTTGCTCTTGGTAATGAACTATCTCTGTCATGGAAGCCCCCAGTAGAGCTGCCAACACTCGCCGGCAAGTCGACAGATTGTTTCTGCGCCGACTGAAGGAGAGGAACAGATTATACCCGGGGATCTTGGCTTAGCTACCAGGGATCAGATCATGATGGGAATCGTTCCTTCTATTCCTGAAACCGCTGGTCGTAGGATGCGCTTGCTGGAGGGAAGAACGTGATGATATGTCGGGACTTGGTTTGGGGGATTTATGTTCGATTCGTGGGTGATATTTTGTGGCTATTTTCAGTTTTGATTAACGCTTAATCTCGGATATTTCTGAGTACATTGAACCCAGAATCTGCAGTATTGCGGCAGAGCATAGACTATTTACTTCCGCTATATTCGAGACTTTGGCCAACGGCGTGATACAGTATAACTATGCAGGAGTTGCTACTGGAATCAAGACGAATTTGCGGCAGCGACGCCAAAACCAGATGGACTAGTGGCCCCAATGTATATATACACAATTAAGATGGCACTATCCTCCTATGACAACTATATGTATACATGCCTAATCAACAGTTGTACTATATATCTTCCGTGCCAGACGATGTCCTTCCAGTTGAATAACCTAGGACAAATGTACTTATATCTCACGAGCTAAGTCCAGCCGTAGGCAACGCTATATTCCGTTAGCTAACGGTATTACTTACGTACATGCGTAGGCAATTGGAAAGGTGGGGGTGTGGTGGTGGAATGGTGTGGTGATAGATGACAGTTTGTAAAAATTAATGCCATATTCAACAACTTTTTAAGATGTTGTAATATGACATGCCCACTGGTATATCATAGTTATTATATTAAAGTATTCGACGTTTTGAGAACGAACGATACGAGTGGAAATGAAAAATCACATATTTGAATGAATATTGATCTCGAAAGGAAACGTGACAGCACGTTATAGCATATGAGCTAGCTAAATATCACTCCTGAAGTAAAAGGCAGTAAAACCAAGAGAATGATCATAAACGGCTTTAACATTATCTCAATTATTACATTTTAAAAACGGTTTCCACGTTGCGTATTCGATTTGATTTGTCATGCTATCTGAACTGGTTAAAACAATCTGTTCCTATTCACTGACGCCGGATGCAGAGCCAGTACATGAAGCCAAGGCGAACCAGATGATAGGACAAAAAAACTAACACATTAATCGCTGTTCAAACGTTTAAGTATTCGTGGAGGAGGAGAACCGGAATCTGTATTGTGTAACAGGGGTCGGAGTTGCGCACTGTGTCACTTCTAACTGCTAATTGCCACCCGGGGGACCTCCTCGTAGTGACAGCTGATGACACTCTGTGATGACACTCTGTCACTGCCGAGGGCCCGTGGTGTTGTGACAGACTCTCAGCTAAGATCCAAGCGAGTTTTGTATCCGGAAAGATCTCCTGCTTATTTACACTATTCCCAAACTAATTTCCACCTGTTTAATACGACATCTCACGTTGACTGTTCAAGAAGTGTCGTATTCATATAATCCATTGCTAGTGCACCGTATGTCTAAGTTACGATTACTGATACCAGTTCGGATATATAATACAATTGTCTGGCCCTTCAAATGCTGCATCTTCAAATGCCAATAATGTAACTTGTCGTTCATATTATCATATAATCTCGATACTAGATATGGAAATAGAAGTCATGTGTTGTTTATAGTTGTGTAGTTGTGTTGTTACTGATTGGAATTTAGCTTCTTTGGGTGAGGTACAGGTGGGTGTCAGGAGGGTAAGATGACGTTTTGCTTGATTTCCGTAGACCGCGACAGGGACGGGTCTTATAGGTATTGCGAAACCAACTAGTTTTCCATAGGCCACAATGGTAGAGTTTGGATTGATATCACATTTAGGAAGGAAACCACAATACCTGACCACACATGACATAACAGTTCATCAGCTGCAGAGTCTGGAAACTCATAAATAACAGATTTCTTCCAGCGTTTTTTTTGTGTGTAGACAGTAACCGGAAGCAGGTCACGGGCATACAGCAGTCGTCTCGATTGTCTAAATTTTATAGGTAGACGCCTCAGACGAATTGATCCAAGTTGTAATTATTTCTTATGCAAATATAAAGCTGGTATGCTTTTAGGATACCAGACATATTATCCACAGTATAGATAGACAATCTTTATTATCCACACAAGTGCTTTCAAAATTTCAACCGATCCCTGGCTTGCAAATCCATTTTCTCGGAGTTCCATCTCCATGTACGTTAGACTGCTGTCACGACGCTTTCGATTAATTGGTAGAGTATTACCTATAGAGTCAAGGGCAATGCTTTGTGTTTGGGGTTATGGTGGGCTTGCGGTACAATGTCGTAGGGTGGCAGCATAGAATGGTCTATGGAGCACAGCAACAATATCGTAGAACCACTTCCTGATCCCTCCGGGGTTTTATGAGGACACTTGGGGATCAGATGACCTGGAGGTTTCTTGTTCGGTGACACCCAACTGTCAATGGAATGATGGGTGTCCTGTACAGGTCACCTCCAGAACACCCAGTGCGCAGGTGTCCTATTACGATCATGTGTATCGTTTCTCAAAGCTCTCGTATCCATTATGAGACCATAGTGCTCCCGAAAGTCTACCAGCGCCATGTATTTGAGATGGCTACGAGACTGCTTTATGGTCTCGTAGTAGATATGAGAGCTTCGAGAAACGATACCCTGGAGGGATCCGAAAATTAATATGTTTTATTTTGTGGTGAAGGGAGTGGGGATCATGATAGCATAGGGTTATGGCGCGGGGGCGTATGGATGTGAGTGGTGGCAGATGGTAGGGACATATGATTTTTTAACCAAGATGGGAGATTACGAAGAGGTATTGGATCGTGCAACGTTTGTTTGGTTTGTTGTTTTCTACTACATCAACTTTATCCATACTAAGCAAGTTTATGTGGTAAAGCAATACCTTTGTTCTAAGTTGCTTCAGAATGCGTGGTAGCTATTTTCTAAATGTTAGCGAAATGCGTTTTCGACGCAAAGGGTTTCATCAGTTTTGGCTCTGTCGTGGTAAACGATATTTCCTGGCGTGGCATTACCTTGGGGTAACAGGAGAAATATGGAGGCAATTGGACATTATACAATTGTTGGTTTATTTTACTTCATGTATGTGCGCACGTCATTAAGGAATATATACATACCTAATTACGATACTTCAATGTCGATGACGACAATTTACATTTGATTAACTTAAGATACTAATGCTACTTTTTAAATCGTTACATGCAAATCAAAGGAATTCGCTTCTCCAGTAGTGTAGCCATATTGTATGTCCCCTGTACCACGTGAATCAATCTGGTCACTGAACATGTCTGGAAGGAAAGTCTGCCGCAATATACCTATCAGATGTACATGATAGGGTTAGGGTGTCAACAATATAGTCGGTTACAGTGTCAACGATATGATCAGTTACAGTGTCAACGATATGATCAGTTGTCAAAGTAAATATCACCCTCCTTAGATGTGAAGAGAATGTTTTTACGTCGAACATCCTCGACGTGACTGACACTCTCGGGAATGAACTTGTAAGCGTCTGTCTGGCTGACCGTTTCACAATTCACAAGAAAGGACTTCCTCTCCGAAGTATATAAGAGGCATACGATACACTGCTTGGGCTGATGTGAACTTACTTAAAGGGAGAACCACCGTTATATAATGACGCACACAAGATAAGAGGAGTCTGGCTCGTAGGTCAAGGTCGTAGAAGTTAGTTTCCACCAAGGGTTGTATGGCCGTTCGTCATTGGTCAAACAGCTAAGTCACGTGACACATGGGGATCCCTCGGCCCTGAAATTATAAGAAATTATATGTATGAATACTTCATTAGATATATTTGCATATTGATTTAAATTACCATATACACGATGAATGTCAAAATGTATATGATTTGGATGCTGACAGAAATCAAGATTAACAAAAATAAAATAAAATCACATCTCTGGCACATTCTATATCACAGTAAAAACAGTTGGGTGTCCGGTTACGTGTCCATGTCAGGACACCTACCGTGAATGCTCAAAGGTAAACCAGGACACTCGAAGTGAAAGTGTCCTGCCAGGGTTATGTTAGGACTTGGTTATGATCTTGGCTCAGGACACATGACCTTTATTTTTGCAATGCGGTATTCAGATTGAAAATGCGAAAATAAAACCACAGGAATGCCACCTTCAGGATGCATCCGGTTTAATGTCATCTACCTGTCGGGAAGACTTTCATTTATTCATTTAATGAGTAAACAAGCGTACGCATCACGAAGCAGTTGAGAACGGTAATTAATGATGCCCTTCACTCTCGTCCACAACACAGTCAGTTGTATCTCTGTTCCAATCACCAAGGTACCCCACGGAAACAATGCATTCTATCATATTGGTGGATTATATCAACGACAGCAAATGGAACGGCCTCAAAATGAATCGCATGCCCTTAACACGTAGACATTTGCAGCCTTTGTAATGGGGAAATCTGTTAATGCGTTTGGGTACATCCGTTACATCTAGAATAATGAAAACAGCTATCGAGCGATCTCATACAGCGTGAGAATACTGTACTATTAAATGTCGTTTGATTAGAACAGTTCATTGGAATCGGCTAGGTTTGGTCCCATAGACAGACGCGATTAGTACCACTTCCATTTACCTCTTAGAGTCAATCCCGCAATTTACCGCTATGGGATTATGCCCCTTGTTTGGAACTCTTTGAGGTATTCCACGTAGTACTAGTTCGATTATCTCCCCCTTGTAAAGAGTCCTTGACGGAGATTATTATTATGAATGACCTGTCAAGCGGGATGTGGAAGCCATTCCTTGAATAGATTGACTTGAATTGATTGAGAATAACATCTTGACAGAAAAACAGAGGAATTGCACTTTCTTGATTAAACCAATGTGTGCAGTAATGTTATAAGACATATTTGTTCCAATAAGTGGAAGCGGTTAAGGGCCGCGATATTCATAGGTTCTGCAATATTAGTGGCGACAGTGTCACTATTGTAATACACACCATATCACCGCTCTGTCGCTTTCTATTACATTACGTGCCAAATCGATATCGACAAAAGTACATATACCGCATACACTAAAATATATGTATGGACACATATACTTGGGAACTGTGATCGGATTCTTCATTGTCAGTCATAACAATTGCTTTTCTAATCTCCGTAATTTAAAATCATGAATAAGAGCATAACAATATGCCGACTGAATGCTACGCACTTCTTAATATATATATATATCTACTTGAAGTATATTCCATTATATTGTATAATGACATATGCTCTACCGGCAAACACACTGCTGTGTCGTATCCATAATTCTGTTATCTATGATTTATTATGAAAATAAAATAGAGCCCAAAGATACTGTAGGCGAAACGATTATCCGATATAATTTAGAAGCAACTGAACTGTAAACTTATTTTGAACCTATGCAATGTTCTATTTCCGGTCATTGGGATATCGCATGTACGCAAGAAGTGACATTAACAATTGCAAACCTGCCGATGTTGAGTTCGCTGAATTTAAGTTGCTTGTAAAATATTCCTTGTAAAATGTTCAGCTAGATTAATGGCAACCATAATAATGGATGGTTTATTGGGTAATCCCGTTGTCTGAAGTAATTGCATTAGCATTCGATTGAACAAGTGCGAAACTAACTGTACTGATTTGATCGATAGCGAAGGTCACGTGATTAGCAATGTAACCGAATGTCAAGAACAACGTAACTGTCCCATGTAACCGAATACTATTCCATTCGATGATGCAACCGCGAATCCACTTCTTGCAGCCATCATTAACTCATCGCCCAGAATACTACTGTAACTGCACTTTTATTCTGTGCTGGGAGTATGTTTTCTAATTTTAGCGTTGAATAGCAATGTAATAATGAACATACAAATTGAACTTGATATAATACATACATCAGTAATTTATCAACAAACGTAAAGGTTCTTGCCCAGTAGGCACATCGCGACATACGATGTCGATACGATGTCGAATTGACGTTGAAACAACATCACGGACGTTGTTATGTAAAACCAACGTATTTTCGACATGTTATCGACATCGTACGTCGCGATGCGCCGGCTGGCTGTCATCAGAGAATGGGTGCCAGGTATGATGCAATGGGCATGCGAACGATAACCTTCTATCTCCTTTAAGGCAGATTGGGCTGTATACTCCCCATGGAGCTGATAGGGAAACCTTCAGCACTCTGATCAATCCACCGGGTTAGTAATACCGCGCTATGATCACGCTTTCGAGCGTGGATTTGGCTCGTTTCATTATTTTATTACTATCCAAACTATCCCCGTAACTTAACATTTTGTCAGTACAGACATAGCCAGGAGTACGTACACTAGATATAATGAGGTCATAAGTTGGAATGGCTAAACTATTATTCAGCAAACACGTACTGCACGTATACAGTTGAGGTATTACATCATCAGGCGAAGGATCCCCTAAGCATACCATACATACAAGGACGCTATTCAGTCAGTTCCGCGCTCCTCAGGATGATGTGATCAATATTTTGCTGTTTGAATAATGTGTCTAGACAATCTGATCATATAAATTAACGTAGATCTCGATATAACGCATTTAGTTTATGGAGGTCCGAAAACCCAGAAAATACCATAATATAAAAATAACGTGTAATATACTATTGGCTACGTTAATCTAACTACCCCAATGGCATTAAACTATCTTAAAATGAAAAGTATTATCTCGATTATTGAACTTAGCCATGACAATATTGCGAACGTTGACAAATAATGACCACAACATCTGCCAGATAGGTATTCGATTAGTTATTCGGTTAGTTTATATTTCTCTACACGATATGAAATGTTCCCTACATAAAATCAATGAAAATAATGTTGGCCCTATACAAAGTATCAATAATAGACGTTCTAAATGAATGCACTTTGCATATATCCGAAATGTTATTAATATGCTAATAGGATTGCATTCTGTTAATTAATCCTGGAACATATATATAGATACTTGCAGGAACTTTAAAACTTTAAATATTTTATTGATCCTAATAGCTAGAAAATGGGGGGTTTTCCCCTCCAAATTCTTAAACAAGTTCCATTTTCGTAAAATACCAAAACTAGATCTACATGTTTACTTGTGCTAACGAACCAATATCTAGGTTGACAAACATTACTGGTTTTACAGCACGGCGACGGATCCTATTACCACACAGTAGACTACAACCAGTCTAGAGTAGAATATGTCCCACGCCATATCACGAACTGTTGATACTATAGATCACCAATTCTTAAGTTCCACTGAAGAAGTAGGCGATATTCTGTTTAAAGACAACCTACACGTGAGAGTCTAACCTTATGCTACTTTACCATATTGATTAGTAAGATTAGGAATAAGTGAAAATTAAAAGGAGATGTGGTACAAAGTACATTGCGGAAATATCAACGGTTAGTTAGAATGAATGATATGACCAATTAATATTGATGTGCCACCGACATGTCACACCCACATGGAAGTGGTTCAACCATTCGCACGCTGTAAGCAACCGTATTAATTAGCCACTAAGAGCAGTGCCCATGTCTAATACTGCGAGGAAAACGTAAAGGAAGCAGTTGGGATTATGCTAACGGAATATATTTTTAAACAAATATTGCTAGAATGTATATTAATATTACTATTAACGCATAAGAAACATGGCATAGATAGGAGAACAATTCTAGACGTCGGAACATTGCATTTCTGTCAATGTGGACTTCTTCAATGAAACTTGTTCGCACAATGGCGATGCTATTTCTTTCGATCTTCCAATTAAAGTCTTGAGTGTCTGAAGAATTTTGCGAGTTGTAAAGTGGAAAAAAACAATATCGAGATGAGCGAGAAATAGCTAGTTGAATAAATCAATGGTTCCAAAGGTGTCGAGAAAGACGATGGGGATATGTTAAGTTTCGGTTTTTTCTCTCCATTGAATACGAATATACAGGTATTTGATTCACTGAGCGATTTCCCGTTTGCTTTCTATTCCATGTTGATTTTTTTAAGCGAGGGTTGCGTGCAACAAAGTGCTAAATGCACATTTCGATTTCCTACCAGAATCGAGTTTTAAGTGTCAGTTTCCTTATAAATGATCACTTGGAAGCTTATGTAATACATTACAGCAATTAATAGGAATTTATACCGTATAGTATATATGTTGGATATGCATTTATACATTCGTTTTGAATGTATTAATGAAAGAAAAAAGTCGTTTTGTACAAACATTACATTAGGCACCGTGTTACATTCAATCATAACAATAACAAATAAATAAATATATAATAACGACAACAATAACAATAGTAATAATAATAATAATAATAATAATAATAATAATAATAATAATAATAATAATGCATATTTATACCTCGCCTATTCCATGTACACATACCAATGACGCTAAATGAACCAGGTGAAGAATTCAGGAGAGTTATATGTATAGTCGGTTGATAGTTACAAAGGAACAAATACTCCTTACACTACGCCACTAGTATCATACGATTTAGTTGTAGACAAAATTGAGGATATGGTTTTTGATAGTAATCTATGTCTACGAAAATGAACCCTATGAAGAACATACCTACACTGTGGATGCTCTTGATAACATCTGAACATCGACGAAAATGTTATTTGAGAGCATTTACTTTTAATACATTATCTAGGGCATCTGAGGCTTCTACTATGATATGTCAGCTAACAATGCATGCGTAATAAAAACATGATAACACCACATCATAATATGGATACTGATTGGTGTAAGATTACAGGCAATTAGTGACTATAGCGAGTCAGAACATGATAGACATGACAATGCGTAGTGATTACTTTGTTCTGTGTTATGTGTAAAACTTTACGAACGATGTTTCAGGTGTATGCGTGTGTGATGCGTATGTGCGTATGTGAGTAATTGCGCGTGCGGCGGAGCAACATTATTTATAACACTGACTGTAATTCGGAGTGTGTCTTTCATTCAAAGTCGCTAATATAATAACTGCTGATTCCAACATATAAAATTCGACGGATGTGGCAGTTCCGTATAATTAATAGTGATTAGAATTATTCCTTCTACAAGTTACTCCCCAACATCCGGGACGAACACGTAAAGGTGTAATTAAAACGTATAATAAAAGGGATTGCGTTTTCTCTTTCCGATTCTTTCAAGCAAACCTATATATCTCATATAACGTCAGTACGCCTTCAGAAATGTCGGCGTACGGAGCTGAGGTTAATTAGCAACACTAGTGAGTCCAGTGATACCAGAGTTCGTGATGAATGAAACATCTATACGTCTTTCTTCTCTCCGAAACTCCTCTGCAGCGTATGCTATTATTTATTCTTTCCAATGTTGATGCATTTTGTTCTATCCACGTGACGTATGTGGTTTTATTGGAACTTCCTGCGCTGATCCATGCAACGAACGTTCTTTACGATGGTAGGTATACTTCGTTAGGGCTATAGGTGTACGTTTTGTCTAAATAATAGTAATACTATTAATACTAAAATGAAGAAGAAGAAGAAGAGAATGAAGAAGAAGAAGAACAACAACAACAACAACAACAAAACAATATGACAACAACAACAAAAACAACAACAAAACAATAACAACAACAGAAATGTAATAATGTATACTCAGTTTCTATATTTTCCTTTGTACCTATGCATACTTTCAACATTGTAAATATGTATAGTGCATAGCATTGAAGCAGGACGACTATTATTATTATTATTATTATTAGTAGTAGTAGTAGTAGTAGTAGTAGTAGTAGTAGTAGTAGTAGTAGTAGT
>JAULBP010091150.1:0-12198 GCA_032355345.1 Lepetodrilus pustulosus | reverse complement strand
TAATTCGAAACCCGGTTAATTCGAAGTAATTCTATGGTCCCCTGCAATTCGAATTAGAGGGGTTCTACTGTATATATCATACCAATCTTATTTCACTTCATGGAAGGCTAATTCTTGAACAATTACCCTGTGATCCGAGAGTTCATTTTCCTCAACAACAACATAAAATGTATATGGTACATTTTTCTAATTTGCTCATGTCTGAGAATGATCATTGTTAACCTGTGAACTTTCAAGGTAATTATTTTCCATTGCAGGTGTCAGGTCAAGAAAGGATTAAAGGGAGGTAAGGCTCCCCGAAAGAAGTCAGGAAGACCCGCTAAGGACACAGGAGAAGAAGTAATTGTCATGGAAACGATTCCTAAAGAGACACCTACAAAATACGAATCAAAGGGGCGAGAACTCTCTGACGACGATGATGGTAAGCATTGAGATAAAACGCTTTGATTTAGTTATAACTATTCCCCCTGTTGGATTAAGCTTATGCTTTTTAGGGCATCTCCAGTTGCCTTCAGCATAGAGAGAGTTAACACTCAAATGAGGTGATATTATTATGCATAGGAAATTATGTTAGTATTAATCTAAGGCTCTAACCTATTCTTTAATATATTTTTAAAGAGATAAATACAAAACGTACAGTAATTTATGTTTTTTTTACAGACCAAAACCATTAATGGATATTAACGTACAGTTGTTAAATTTTATTTTTAAAATTTCAAATCGCTGTTTTCAGCTAGTAATAATGTCTTAGTCCCGGTGGAACCAGAAGGAGAAAAGGCCCCAGAAACTGCTGGTATATAGTGATAGTAATACAGTATAAACATTGGTGTGTTTGTGTGCTGTGCCCCTAATCTGCACTGTAATAGCATTTGATCACGAGGACTGTGGGTGATTCACTACACGATAGATTGATTTATTACTTTATTTTGCGGCGGGAATATTTCACTCATATGCGATGACTATACAATGTTTAATAATTAAACACCCCCCAAAAAGGAATGAGAATGATTAAAAAAATATTTCATTGTTTTTTTTTATAATATTCAATTCCGGCTGCCATGTAAAGCAATAATTCAATCAATATAATATTCAAAGAGTAATTAAAATTAAGTGCCACAACAAATCAATCATTTTGTTGGAGGTTAATAAATTGTTTGAATGAAGAGACCATGAGAAGATTAAAAATAAAGTACCAAAACAAAGAGATAAGCATGGAAGGTCGTTATATTGAGGGCACACTGTATGCTAAACTTTACCACAATGGGTCCATAAATCCATTCAAGTCAGATAGTGTAGATAAATTACTATTTTGTTTATAGTACAGTGTATGTCTATCTCAGCCCTAATGATCATGTCATGTTTGAAACTGTGGCCACCCTATGACCATTTCAGTGTGTGATCACTATATATTTTCACTGAGTTGTCACCCGATAATCAAACCATCTTATTAATCTTTATAACCATCTCACAATTTCAGTTTCTGATTAATTTCAGCATATCATGATCGCCATATTATTTCACCATTTAATTGTCTCATATTTTCAGCATACCAGTAATGATTATCTAAATCTTACAGCTGACCATCAGGGTATCCTTTCACGAAGCTGTCTTATCTACCGGTACTAAGAGACTGGTAGCGCTCTCTTAACAGTGCATTAGCTATCGGCAAAGCGAGCGCTACCAGTCTCTTAGTGGATAAGAGAGCTTCGTTTAAGGATACCCCGATAATGATCATCATTTTGTGTTATTAGCATGTGCATGATCGTCCATATCCCAATAGATTTAGATTTATTTCACAGTGGTGTTGCAATGTTTTGAAATAGTGTGTACGATCATACTTTACCTGTTCTAGATTGGTTGTTAATACACTGTCAATAAAGTAACACTTTTCTTTGACTAAAAAGATTTCACTCAAACACATCTGAAATACCCATAATCCGGAACTGATGCAAGCACTGTTTAATGTATACTATAAAAACTGTTAACATATAATAATGTTATTTGTCTGTCAAACTAATAGCCCTATTTATTACAAGTCTAAATGTACGAACAATATAGGTTGTGCAATTCTGAAATTAAGTTGATATTGATGAAGTTTTTGTACTAAGAGAAATAATATTGCATGCACGTGTGAACAAAGACCAATATGTTGTGCAACTCAGAAATTAAGTTGATGTTGATAAATGTCATGTACCAAGATAAATAATATTTAAAAACACTTAAATATATATTTTTTAAAATTCACGATAAAATTGTATGGAGTAGACCATTTTCTCATTAATATTGAATTTGCCAACTCCTTGGAAATATTTCCATGCATAGATGTTGCTGTTGTAGATGTATACGAGTCAGATTTCGAAGATGAAGAAGACGAAACTCCAAGGAAGGACAAACATTCAGATGAAGGTAGGAAAGATGTAGAACTGGAATGAGCCGTAGTTTAGGAAAACAGCGATTTTGCCATTCTCTGTGGTGTGCGTCATGTGCTTGGGCAAGCTAGATGTGGAAATAGAAATATTTTTTTAGGAATATTTTTCTATTGGTGTAGTCATCTAGTGATACAAAAAATTGTCAGATGTGACCAAAAAAGAAATTGTCATGGAAACAAAATTAGTAATTTAATAATTTAAAATATTTTAATTTCAAGTGAAGACCTGCCTCTCTGGCTTGGTACTCTTTTGGATAATTAATTAAAAATAAATATTATCTTCAAAATATGCAACTTAATTTTTATTGAGGTAGGAGAGTTAATTGAATTGAATTTTTATTTCTTTAACTGTGTAACAAACATACATACATTTATTATTAATATTTTGATAATTGGTATTTTCAAAGTTGGTTACAAGTAATATATAACAGAGAATTCTTCTATCACTGTCAATTACTTGAGATTTTCATACTATTAATTACTCTATTGTATTTTATTTGACACAAATAAGTTTCTTAACACTTTCCAAACATGTTCTCTTTATTTGATAAAAGTTTGAAAATTTAACCATGACGACATCACAGAGTATTTGTCTTAGAAAACATAGAACTATTTTTATGCCTTCCGCAATATATTTCCTGCACTGTTTATTTACAGAGCTGTGGTAATAGCATGTCATATCAATCCAATTACCATTAATGATTCGCACAACCAAGAATGCTGCATGAACATTTAATTATTTATTTACTAGTATACATGTAGAACACAATGTCCACAGAAAGAATACATTATAATGTGCATGATTGATTTCACAGACTTCAATTATTATTTTGTGTGTGAATAATAAGAATATGTTCTGGATAAAAATGTGAGGAGGGAAAATAAGTCATAGAGAACATACAGTATTTCCTCTATTAATACTTTCATTTTGGGACTTTTTTTTAACAATTTGTCTTACAATAAGTTCTAAAACAGTGATCTACTGGATGATTCCTGTACAGTAAAAAGTCTGCAATCATTAATCAAGTTTTTAGAATTTACATCGGTGTGCAAACATTTCCAAATGTAAGAACATTTTGCAATTGAATTTGATCTTAATGTTGATAACTGATAAGCCAGAAACTTGCATACCTCTGGGCATTTAATAGAGGAAATAATACTGTAATTTAATTTAGTATGTACATGAATAATTTTATTTGCTACATCATATACTTCAATAATTAATGTTATCGGGGCATTGTTGATCAGCTATATTCATGCACAGTTATTAAATTTCTTTATACGTCTTTATACAACTCTATCAACTGCTAGACGACTGATGTAGATTTTGGAGTTGTAAATGATATCTAACATATTATGTAATTTTGAGAGATTTACCATCACTTTCTGAGTCACTGTCAACTGTACTCAAATGGATACCACCATCTCTATTGCAGAGCAATAAGGGATCCCGACGCAGGCTGTTTAGAATAGTCATAATTTAATAATTAAACTGTAGTAGCTTGAAGTCTTTAATTCTGTTTCATCGTAATTACATAACAATCAAGTATCAATTTGTCATATATTTTATGGTAAAGGTACTTTGAAACTATTTAATTCTCTTGCATGCATTGAAGTGAACCCTTAACAAACATGTATGTTGAGTGTTAAAAGTATTGAAAATAGAATATAAGTTATTCATTCTATGTTTATCTAATCAGCAAATATCACAGAAACAAATAATATTGTGAATATGGTTTATCCAAATCCTAAATGTACATGTTTACTACCGTAGCTATGATTTGTTTTATAGAAAATGTTATATATATATATTTTTTTTACAAGATTTAAATATAAAAATGCTATTTTCTTTAGTTAATGTTTTGTTTATGTAAGATATTTAGTATTTCCTTTATTTCTTTTAAAAATTAAAAGCATAATAGCTGATTTTTGTTTTGCATGAAATCAATTATGTATTCTGATTATTTGCTATATGCATACTATATAGCAACTCAAGAATATTATATGCTATCTACTGTAATCATTAATTAATTAATTAAAAGGGTATATGCATGTATACACACAATCTGCTGTAATCAATGACTTCTCCTCAGCATTGCATGTGAAGCTATTATTAAGTTAGCTATTCATTTTCTGTGTAAAAGAATATATCAACTATAATTACATCTTCATTTTTTTCTACATGATTAAATCAGGATTTTGTTAATTAATTTCTATGTTTAGCGTGTCTCAATATTTCTGCACGCAATGTTTTTCACTGTCTTGCCTATAATCTGTTTAATTACATCTATGTGGTGTAAATCATGAAAGAATAATACATCGTGACTCATAACTTAGATCACAGGCCCAATGTTTCACAGAATGATCATAACGCTTCGAGAATCGTGACTTCGTGATGACATATAGAAGTTAAAGACTCGTGTCGTGCTACAATCTTTCTATGGAAACAGACCTGTTGTTGTTTTCTTTTTTTCTGTAGTGTTATTTTTACAGGGTTCAGGTTGGAGGATTTATGAATAAGTATCCATTTGTGGATTGGTTTGGTGATTAGAAATAGTTTTTCTTTGTTTTCCCGAGTCAGTTTTATTCAACAATACTGGTAATTAATTCTTAATGTATTTAATATGTTCTGTCCACTATGACGTCCATTTGTGTTTACGTGACGTGCTTGTCACAGTATGGCCCTAAAGCATACATGGTAACAGTCTACAAGGACGCTGCGTGTTAAATAATATTAAACACAGTACTTACAAAAACATGTATTTTTTTAATGGCATACCGTAGTAGGGCAAGGTCTAAAGTATAGAATGAAACTTAATTGACAAAATATTTTCCTTGTAATTATTCTTTGATGAAAGTATTATTAATGTTAGCTTTCACTGCAGTTCTAATTTCAAAATGGTTGTAGGATTATATTTCTAATATGACAATGTGACAGTCATATGGTGTCATATTAATGTAGCATGATTATTATTATTACTGTATAACTTTGAAGCTAATTTCATGCATTTCATATATATCATGACCAAACCACATGGTTTTCAATTATTTTATTCTAATATTCTTGTGTGCATATTCACTTCCTAGAAGGTTTAAAGATTAACAATCTCATTAAAATTAGACCTGAAATTGACACTCACATAATATAGTATTACTACAGTACCAACTATCAAAGTTTAAGGAATAATTTCACATTTGCTTGTCTCATATCATTGATTGTCACTGATGAAAGTAAACTATTTCCTAGTACTCTAAGGCAATCGATATTTATTAATATAGCAGATGCATTAATTCGTAATATTCCCTTTATATGCATTGAAAGGGCTATCCCAATTTAATACATGTAGTAAGAGAGAAATTGGGTTGCTTGAGTGTTTAACTCATTCTCAACACATTTCTAGTTAGCAATAATTAACCAATATTCATTTTAAAATCATTAAATGCACATTTTGTATCGTTTGCACAGAATAAATTTACAATTTGAAGATGTGTAGTTTCTTTCATTATTTTTAAATATTAGAGCCAAAAGAAAACTTGTGTATTTTCTATATTCTAAGACTAATATTGCTTATAACATTCTAAATGTTGCTTCACCTGAATTGATAACAATATATTGAATCGATGCAAAATTGTGACATAAAGTAATTTGTAAACGAAAGTTAAACGTACATATACATGTAATATGACTAAAGATACTAGCATTCCAAGGTAAGGTGAAAGTTCAGAAATATATGGCACAGAATAAGAAAGATTTTATTGTTTACACTCAACAAGATTAAATATTTACCAGGCGATATTTTGTGAGGAAGTTTTCCACCAAATTTTGGAACTTGGCTTGAGGAATCTGGTGCCATTCTTCTTCCAATATGTCGTGGAGCCTGTAGACATTTAGAAATTCATTGTTAAAATATTGTAGACCAGCTGTCAATTAATTTTTTGGGTATATTTGCCCATACAACCTTTGATACATGAAAAGATCAGTCGCTGAGATTACTAAATTTTCTTGAGTACGATTACATGCTCAACTCAGAGTTTTCTTCATAAATCACAATATAAAATTGCATGTTCAACTCAGAGTTTTGTTCATAAATCACAATATACAATTACATGCTCAATTTTGTTCATTAATCCCCATATTAAATTTGAGCTCGAGCAGGAAGTCGTCCTCAGAAAATTTTGTAATCTTGGCCCCCAGGTCAGGTCAAAGTTAGGTCATGTCTAGTTAGGTTAGGTCATCAGGTCAGGTCAGGTCAGGTCAGGTCAGGTGTGACCAGCGTTTTGTTCAGGCTGCACTACATTCCTCTACTAAGTGTTACGTAGCGCTACAGTAGTCGTTCAACAAACACTTGTAGTACTACATAGTACTACTTTTTACTTTGGCTTTTGAGACCGTAATATTGTATAGTAGGAAAACCCAAAGCATCAAGGGAATGGACTGCACACATGCGCAAATCAATTTCCTGCTATTTTTCTACAAAATCGTTCAGCAAGCAACTACTTTTAGAAAAGTAGCAGGGAGATGTTGAGAAAGGTAGTGAAGCTTGAACGAAACCCTGGTCGATTTATTGAGGGTCAGGTTGGGTCAGATATTGTCAGACAGTAGAACAGTTCTCTAATAATACTACCTACTACTATAGACAAACACCCATTATTTATTTTAAATGGTCGTCACATTTGGGTGAAACAATTCTGCTGCGATGTACGGTAAAGCAGTAAAGCAATAATTCAACTAAATTAAATTTATTTTAGATGCGTATAGGATATTAAAAGATCATTTTGTGTAAGTAAACAGAAGAATGATGTCCAACAAGCTGCCATGAAAACACATGTACACATTTCATATTCAAATTCTACTTTTTATTATGATACTGTTAGACCCTGCCGGTGATGAGTGGCATTCTTCAACTAACTCCTCTAGTTCTACCTCTGGGATCAATGACTGGACAAAGCCTGCTGGTGAATACATGGCTATCAAGCCATTACCATTGTGTTACTTATTCACCGCGTCCCCAAATAACTCGTTTTACTAACTTGTGGCTGGGTTGTAACAATCAACACTTTGTAAAATTGCATTATTTATTGATTTTCTTTTTTATCTTGATAACGGTAACACTTCAGAACCTTCCATAATGATTTGATCTGAAGTATTATCGCTGTCGGGTGAGCATGAGTCCTATTGGAAAATTATATGGATATATTTTAGTAAAATTATTAATAATTATAAGTTGATACTTGGTAGTACTTAAAATTAAGACAGAATCTAAATGGAATTATATTAATAAAATTTTGATGTACAATTAATTAAAGTACAATGTGTGGTGTACTTCGAACAGAAAAACAATCCAATTGTATAATATGCCAGTTTGTGGATTACCATTTTTTTTTGCATTGGTAATACTGTGTCATAGAATTTTTGTAGCATTTTTCCTTCACATTTCCCCATACTTATTAATATGTAGAAAACATTTTAGAAGAAAAAAACCACAATTTTTAAAAAGAGTTCCAGTTATGTCCAGAGATGATCCTGCCACTTTAAGATATTGCGATAGTTTAAGCCTGGCGAACTGATCAACGTTTCACAGACGGCATCTACCATTATTTCCGTTACCATGGCGCTGTCACATTCATCACGACAAGGTTTGTGTCACAGAACAGGTCTTGTGCACATTGTGTAAACCTCATTCCCTATCATTATACATTCCTGTTTTAAAAATAACTGTTACTATATTTATTTACTGTACTATTATACATTCCTGTTTTTAAGATCACTATTACCTACATTTATTATATAAATTATTACTTTAAAAAAGAAATGTAAATTGATCTAGTTAAATAAAATTATTTTTATTAAGTATTGCTATAGTCATGTCAACTTTACAAAATAGTTACCTCAATTAAATTGAAAGAAATTAACACTATAGAAATATTTATTTTATAGTTTACACAGTGTGCACAATACCAGTCACAGATACACATATGAATTTTAAGTGATAAAATATGAGAACATTTTCTGAACTATTGAAATGTCAATGAAATAGGAGTACTACGTACGTTAGTTGAAACAGAAACAAACATATTTACTAGTGGCCTAAGATTGCTGCATGACTATAGTACTGCACAGGCTGCATGATTGGTTGAATTTTGCTAAAAGAATTTTATTTGTTTGATGTGAGTTAGGCTAACTTTGTGTGTTATTATACTGAAAACTTGACAGCACCTTATGAATTCCACTTGTTTCATAAAATGCGTGTGTGCAAAAATTGAGATTTCCAGAATTTCAGAAAATGTTCTCAATGTAAGTAAATTTTGAAGGAAATATTTTTAGAGTAAAGAAATTATCTTAAATGTCAGTTTTTCCCCCTTGCATATGCTTTTAAGTGCATGTCACAATTTTTACAAGCATGTTCACAATTTTGAAATGTTGGATGGTTGACATCACATTTTTTATCACAATTTTTCAGTATCTCTATCAATTTAAGAAATACATTTTCTATAATATCATAATGATCTTCATAGACATTGTAGAAATATGTTTCCGCTTCACGAGGAAGAACAATTAAAATATCTTGTTGTAGGTGGCGGGATGTCCACTACTCGGACTGAGGTCAATGTTGAAGGTCAGGAGGCAGACATATCAGGACATGACGATGAGGTCAAAAATCATGATCTGCTAGAAAACCAAACAACATTCAGTTTCAGAGATTCCTATAAAAGGGAAGTAACTGCTGTAGAGGAAGATCTTCCCGAAAATTCCTCAAGAGATCACTCCAGCAGCGAATCAGATGCAATGGATGAGATGATGAACAAATACAAAGAATTTCTTGGAAGTAAAAGTGGATCCAGCTCAGAATCAAGCGTGTCTAGTGAATCGGGTTCAAAATCTAGGTCAAGTTCAAAATCTAGGTCAAATTCTAAATCTAGGTCAAAGTCTTCCAGTGACTCATTGAGGCGAATGGAAAGACACGTGGATGAGGATGAGGCAGCAACTGCCGATGATGTGTCTGATATCGAGACGGAAGTCGAGTGGCCACAGAAATCGGAGGAGGAACAACTAAGGGCGGAACAAAAGCTTCCAGTCGTGGATGCCTCATCGCCAAAACTGCATGGAATATTATCTCCAAGGAAGAAAAAAGCTCATGTTCTGAAGAAGAAGACCTCATTCAAGATAAAGGATCTCGATGCCGCCGCGGATGAGGTTCTTTGTGTGCAGGTAGTCTCAGAGCCCAGAAAGGCAGACACGCAGAGCTCTGATGACAATGCTCCAGTTCAAGCTCCCAAGTCTCAAGGGAAAAAGAAGCTGCAGAAAAAGAGGCAGAAAGGAAAACTGAAGAATTCAAAAAATTATGATATTGGGATCGTCGAATGTGTAGATATGCCGGTGGAGAGGGTCATCATTGATTCTGGAGCTTCTCCTTCAGTGACTACAGGAACTACAGGAACTATTGGGACTATTGGGACTATTGGGAGGGATGTAGGCAGTGATCAATCAGAGATTCCAGAGATATCTGTCAACAAGTCTGGTGTGACTCTTTTCTCAGACCGCGTTGAGAAAGTTCCTTGTCGAGAGACGGTCACAGTGCCTGGTCGAGACGTGGAGAAAGACGACGAAAGAGGTGCTGTGTCCGATTCCATCAGTGGAAATATCTCTGGAAGGAGGTCAAAGAATCGTACCTTGGATGACGATGAATCTCAGGATGTCGTGGCCCAATATGCAGCCCATTTGACAAAGTTAGAAGAAAGTGAAACCTATGAAGAGATAGCCAAGAATTTGCTCGGGTTGCCCAAGGGATCAAAATCAAGTCCTAAGGACACCAGTGATCAACTTCCTCTGGATAATGGTACGGTGCCAAAGATTGTAGTAAACAGCCTTGATAATAAAATGCAAAACTCCAAGCAGAATCTGATAAGAAACTCAGCATATGATGGTGGTGATGCTGCAGTTATGAAAGGAGACCCAGAGGAAAACCTGGTGGACATCTTGTCCAAGCAACATGGCTGTGTTCCCAGGAAAATCAGCGCAGGCAGTGAGAGTCTGCTGTCGGTGCCGTACAGTGAGAAAGATGGGAAAGATGGGAACGCCCACGCCATCTGGACCGGATCCTCGTCGTCTGGAGGTGGGGAGGACGAAGACTCCTCCGATCAGAGGAAGAAGAAGAAGAAGATAGGCCGGAAGTCTAGTCTTGAAGTGTTAGTTAGAAATGTGAAGAAGTCTGTTCCAGTGATACTGATAGATGAGAGTGATGAATATGATACTCCTCCTCCTCTTCCTCAAGAAGAAGACTCAGCTAACAGACAATTTCCCGAGACATCTCCTCCTGCCATTGATTCTGACTTTACCGACACCAAAGAATCAGACCTGGACCTGGAACTGGAACCCAGTATGCTTGATTCTCCCTCGACTGCTGAACTGACGATAGCCCGAGCTGATGACCTCGCTTCTTCCAATACCAATCAGAACCAGGGTGACCTACGAGAGCTGTCTCGGAACAAGAAGCCTCCTGTCAAAGAGATGCCAACAGTGCGGCCTGTTGTGAGATCTTCCTCTGATTCTTTTTCGACTTCATCTTCGGATGAAGAACTTCATGACAGCCTTGACAGCCCATATTGCAAAGAGGAGAAAGACTTTACCAGACCTATGTCTCGTATGATCAGAAGAACGAGTTACCCCGTGCCTACTATTGTCACTGAACATGTGGACTGAGTCAAGAATGTTGTTCTGTAACCATTGTTTTTGGATTTAGGCACCATTTATATGATCACCAATCACATTCACATTTTGCATAGTTACAATGTTTTAAAGTATGAGCACATGATATATCTATTTTTGTTCTATATATGGTCATCTTGCATAGTTCATGTGATCTATCTCTGCTTACTCTGTTTGACCTCTCAAACCACCCTGTTTGAGAGAACCGGCACAGTGAGATCAAAGGGCTATCGTAGACACCCATAGCCCAATCAGATGTATAGCTCTACCTACTTACCGGTACTGGTCATATTTTCTTGCTATCATCATGACTTCAAGAATCAGTCGCCATGTAGACACAGGGAAAGACAACTCACTCTGCCTCCAGGGTGCCATTTGCCAGTCGGCGTAATTAGATGCTATTATGGGAAGGGTAGTGGAGACAAGCCAATGCTCAGAGTTCTACTCTTCCCTGGGGGAGATAATAATGATACGAGGTCTCTTCATGTATTTTATGATTTTTTTAAAAACTGTTATGTTGATGATGGAAAGATAACTCATTGCTTGATTACCATTCAAGGTTATGAATGAATGTGACATTTGTTTGAGAAGATGTACTTTATTTTATAGATCTACCTCACATTATCTTTTAGTAATTCTTTTGGAATTACTATCTCAGATATTATTTGTATCAGGGACGAGAAACAATTTTGATTTATTATTGATATGATTATTTTAATTTGTAAGTTGCAATGATCACATTATATATGTATTTTAATGTAATGTAAATGTAACAATATTGTTCCTTGATAATATGTCTGATATAATAAAACATAATAAAGCTTGTGTGTTGTAATGTTAATTTTCATTGTTGAATTTGGGTGAAATATTCCTGTGGCAAAGTAAACTAAAAGATCTTTTATTGGAGTTGATGTAAAAAAAACTTGATACAGAGCCTCCTCGATATAACACCGTCCGATGCACCACGGATTCGGATATAACGCGGGGTCAGACGTGGATCCCATTTTTATTTTCGTTATTTACCTGTAATATATAATGTGGGTACTATAATGTTGGGGGTATG
>JAULBP010091149.1:0-21524 GCA_032355345.1 Lepetodrilus pustulosus | reverse complement strand
CAATTAAAAACTTATGCTGTTTATAGGATACCGCCCCAGGTAAATAACAAAAAGTATAAATGGGATCCACATCTGATCCAGCTTTATATCCGAATCCGCTCTGTATCGAACAGTGTTATATCAAGGGGACACTGTATTTCTTTTAAGAGTATACCATAGAGGTATGTGTGGACTGTATTTCTGTTTTGTGAGTATTTACTGTACATACATGTGCAATTAGTTATTGTTGATACCCTTGTTACAAAAAGTATTACCCAATAGCAAGTTAAGATAAACTTATATGAAGAAATCACTACAATTATTTTCTAAATATGTATCAGATCGTTAACATTTTTTGACAATAACGGGTCACTAAATTTTAATGACACTAAGATTTTATGATTTACAGTAACTAGCTGGTATTTGTGCTTAAAATTGTGTTGTTGTTTTTTTAAGTATATAAAAAATATTTTGTAAACATTTAAAAATAAATATAAATGCTTGATACTAACTGATATTTATGTTTAGGAATCTATTGATTTTTCATGAGCAGATATTATAGTAATAACTAACGTATCTGTAACAAGAATCAAGACAATAGGCTTAAGGTATGGGTATTATAACATGTACTTATATAGATCTGATACTGTCCCACATGACTTCATTCATTGTGGTTCAGCTGTTTCTGACCCTGAATATGTATTTACTATGTTTGCTGGAAAGTCTGGCCTAATCCATGCATAAGGCGAAATAAGTCCTAGTTTTGGCAAATTGCCAGCTGACAACCTTGAAATAGCACAACTAGAATAATTTACACATTATCAATCACCCCCCACAAAAAAAGTGGATTTAATTTTCAAATGCAAGATATTACCAATCAAGTGATATTCTTTGATGAATAATTAATGTAATTACCATTTTGATAGGTAGTGCATGAATATCCTAGGTCTCTGCCTAATCATGCAGTGCTATATAAATGTATTCACTGAGTAAATATATATTGATTGCACTATTCATTCTGATATATCAAGCTCAAGTAGCGATACATGACATGCACATTAACTATAAACAGTTGTATGCAATATTTTCTATACGAGTCGGCCTTTCAAGTAGATGCGTCAATAACTGTGGTGTGTAATATCCCTACACAGTGTAAATTGCCGGTATATATTTTGTCAGGTAGGGTATTAAACCGTCAATATAAATCAACCAAAAATTAGGCACCTGTCCCCAAGATAACTTATATGAAGTTTCGTAATCTTGGTGGGGTGGTAGTCCAGGCCCCCTTTTCAGGACGGTATTCTAACTAGTTAGAAGCTCCTAAACCACTCCTAACAGTTATCACCTAGCAACAAGTATTTCACGATGACGTCACAAGTCTTATTCCTTCATAAATTGACATGTAATTTAGGAAGTGATAAACTGGGTCATAAAGTCAGGAGCTACTGAAGTGAAATGGTGGCTAGGTGTCAATCAAGTTATATGTTGTTTCCTGTTATAGTAAAAAGTATGGACTGATTTAGGCCCATACTACAGTTTGACCATTCCATAAACCCGTAGCAAGTGAATACCACTAAATTGAACTCTTTTTAAAAGCTTGTTTAAAACTCAAAGAATCGATTTACAAGCATTTGTGATCTTGATAGTTAACTTTTGATATTGTCTAAATTTTAGAAGTGTAAATAGTATGCAAGTTATCAATGCTGTTTTATAGATACAGAACTTCACTTCTCAATACCTTGATTAGATAAACAAGCCATAATATTAGAGAAGGAATCTTGAAAGTGGCTCTAAACCTCAAAGAAAAGAAAAATATATTTAAACATTCTAACTGATAAATAAAGATATGACCATGGCGTTCGGGGTTTCATTTGACAATGCTATTAGTAATTACTCAGCCGGCACATCGTGAATATGATATCGAATTGATGTTAAAACAACATTAGCGATGTCGTGATTCAAAACCAACATATTTTTGACATCATAACAACATCATATTTCGCGATGTGCTGGCTGGGTAGTCTTCCTAAAAACAATTCTTGTCTATTACAAACCTATTTTATATTATTTTAATTTAATCTACCTTATTTCCCACTTAGAATGGACTGTAATGCAATGAAAATATTAAGAAAACATTCTTCTCATTTCAGGCAATCACTCGAGGCACTCCTCCAGACCTGGTTCAGGCAACAACAGACGCAGACGACGACCCCAGACCAGAGGCTTCGACACAGCGGCAAAGAAAAGGAGAGGTCACAGCTCCGACGAATACCAGACATCAGACAATGACAGCATCTACTCCGATGACTCCCTCACTCAGTCTGATGACAAGCGCCATGCAGAAAGCTTGGAAAACCAGGAAGCTGTAGCAGAAATCTCCCACTTGAAGGAATCCATCCGGCAGCTGACTGCAGATCTGGACACCATGAGCTCCCCAGGCAGTGCGAGAGACGGCAACAGCAACACTCCAGTTCTGGATCTCGGGATGGTTGTGCAGAGATTGGCGCAGTCTCCCACGGAAAACATGTCCTTTTCCGGGATCAGCAAGAGAGGCGAAATCAATTCAAGTGTGAGCAGAGCGGATTGGGAGGTCATCACGAGCGAGAGCAGAAGTAAGTCGACAGACTTCACTCAGACGGAGGGAGCCAGCGTGGAGATGAGGCTGTCCCCTGTGTGTGTGTGGAGCTCTGGTGAAGGATTCTCACTCTCTCCTGTGCAGTCTCCTGCTGTAACGACACCACAGGATCACCCTGAGTCTCCTTCAACTTCAAAGAGACCATTGAAACTGTCTGTCTCTCCCACGGATGTGTGGACAAACGACGAAGATTCCGTCTTCAGCGGAGACACCACTTCCGGTGGAACTTCAGACGATGGCTTTTGGCACGGAGGTGAAAGCACTCCCAAGAAACAGAAGCTCGAAACAGATGCCTCTGCTGGGTTAGGACGTGGTAGAAGGACTGACAGGGGCCGAGGACCTACCATAAGATATGAAGTGATAATTAATGAGGACAAGACAGACATTATGTACAATGTTGAGAAGACAGAGTACAGAACCTATGGACTGAAGTCTCGATCCAGGTCCAGGTCTTCGGACAGTCTGTCTGACAATGTCTCCCCAGTCATTCCCAATAGTATCAGTATCAACTTGACTGAAACAAAGACATTCCAGAAAGAAGAACGGTTCGAGTCTGTGACGAAGGAGAAAGTGTTGATGCAGAAGGAAAGGAGTGCTGGTGACGAAACTGGATTGATAGTATCAGGGAGAATGTATGAATCGGTTCATTCTTTGGAAAGTGAGGAGGTGTTTCATGGATCTGACATGAGTCGGGGAAGTTCACTTGAGAGGCAGTTAGTGGAGGAAGATTCTTTATCTTCTGCTATTGGATTTGATTCAGATAAAGGTGGAAGTTCTAGGAAACATAGCACAAGTTCTGCAGATTCTCATGGACGAAGTGGTGTACGTGAAGGATCCTTGACAAGAGACATCTCAAACATTTCCACCATCGGTCATTCATTAACAGTTAGTAATAATAGCATCATGAACGATACAATTTCAGCATTATCTAATTCCAAAGAGATGCTGACTGGTGTAGCAACAAGTGGGAACTTGGAGACTGTTTGCAGTTTAACTGAGATTCGGCCTATGACCGATTCCATGGTGCCTTCAGTCTTTCCTACACCTCAGATAACTGGTCTTCGAGCAAGTGCAGATGGTGTTTCTGAACCAGGGTTGGGTCAACATGCGAGTGTCCAAAGACAAAGTGGTGAGGCGCTCTCAGGAGAATCATGTGAAATGAGCGATGACAGTTTAGACCTGAATTCTGTATCACATTCCTCAGATTTAACCACAGAAAAACATGAGGTTCCTGATGACTATGACCATTCCTCAATGCTGCCCAATGATCACAGAGAACTACCTCATTTGCAGACAGAGACGGTCAAATTGGGCGAGACAGTTCCTTCTGACAGTATTTATTCTCAGGATCAGATTGACATGTCAAACAATGGGGCGAATTTGCCATGGGTTGTGATAGAAACTGGAACAGGATCTGCTCTGAAGTGGAATACAGGACAAGCTGAATCATCAGAAGGAGAAGTCGGTGCTAGTGACACTACTGTTTGTGCTGGTGAACATTCATTGGAACCAGTGACAGGATTCCATTCAGCAGATGGTAGCCTTGCAGATTCTGGAATTAACAGAGGAGATTCTATTGTTCATCAACAAGGCAGTCCTACCCCAGATAGTGTGACGCAAGACATGTATGACAAAGAATCCTTTACTTATTCCGATCCACAGGGCTATCGGGCAGAAGCAGGTAAACGTGCTGAAGAGTCTGGCGTGTCTAAAGTGAATGATACTGATACTGTAGATGCAAGCTTAGTGGGTCATGATGGACAAATACCAAGCATTGGTACAGTTTCTGAAGGCTCTGTCGCAAAGACCAGCAGAGTGTTGCCAAACAGTGACTTTGATGCTGACATTGGTAGTGAGTCTCCATCACAAGAATATGAAGTTGATTTGTTCCCAGAATGTGAGCTTTCAGACATTGAAGAAGAAAGTTCTGGAGATGATGACATTACTGACATTTCACCGAGTGAGTCGAGACACAAACATGACAAAAGTGACATCAGACTATCTGGCAAGCAATTGGCTAGTAACAAGTTAGGTGAACCAGGAAAGCAGTTGTCTGAACAATCATCTGCTAAAAGTGGAGAAGTTTCATTAGGACAGGCAAAAGACTCCCTGATCCACCAAGACCAACTCCAGAACCAAACACATAATGTATTGGCATTCCAACATGGGCAGAGAGAGTTAAGTGTTGGTGATAGTGATGAACAAGACAACCTCGCATCTCCATTGTGTCAACCTGACCAGAAATCGACTGAAGTGATGCATACAAATTACCTGAAACCTTCTGAACACCAAATAAGTGATCTTGCGGCAACAAGTGAAGACTCTCAAGACAGTGACATACCATTCAAATATACCCCAATGTCAGGTCACTCAGCACATCCTGGAAGTAACGTTGTTGATGAAACTGACATTACTGGAAGTGGCAATAATGTACAGCTTGTTGATAGTGGTTTCCATCAGGACCAACACAGTTTATTGCATGAACAGAAGGGAGTGAGGCATGTACCAACAATGGGTGTTAGAGATGCAAAGATGAAAATCAGCATTGCCAAGAGCCATCCTGAACAAACCGATCATCAACACACCGAAGATCATTCTGCAGGTATCCCACACAGTACACATGTTGGTGAAGGTATGACAGCTGGTTCAGGCAAGGAGAGTCTACTGACAACAAGTGACCCAAATGAGGACAGAGATTCCATGTCCGTGAAAAATGAATTACATAGCAGTGATAAAGAAGCTTCAAAAGAAGGTTGGAAAACTGAATTACCTCACAGTGTCTCTGCTCAAGCATATGGGAGCTCGACATCACAAAGCAATCTGGAACCAGAAACTGCTACAATGCAACAACCAAGTGCAGAAGAATTTCCTCAGGGGCAAGATTCTCACGATAAAGCAAACCAAAAGTTGGCCAAAATTGACATTGTAACAAGTGTAGATGATGAACTAACTGTTAGCTTTCAACCAGAGCCACGAGAAATACCTGCAGAAGAGATCCATCAGCACTTACAAGATTCTTATTCTGATATGACAGATGTGAATGTGCAACATTCCAGAACCACCGGTACTGGCCTAACGCAGGACAGAAGTGACACATTACTCCATCAGTCTCAGGAATATGTCCAGGATGGTGGACAGAATCAAGAACTGGAGCAGAGACATGTCTTCCCCATAGGAAATTCAGCATATGATATGCATGGGATTTCTACTGAAAGCAGTATTCCACTTCAAGAGCCAAGCATCTCTGATGGGACTTTTGCTGGTAGCAGAGGTGAAAATGTAAGTTATGTTCATGATCTCCACCATTACCCCAGAGATGGACATGCAGTGGTGTCAGAGAGAGAAGGTATCTCAAACAAAAGACTTGATGAAGATAGCAACAAGACTGGAAGTCATCACGAACGAAATGTTGATACTCGCTATCATGCTGATGGTAGCAAAGAAAATAAAGAATTATCTGCCAAGAAATTGCTGAATAGGAAGGGTCAGCACACTGAAGTCATGAACAAAGAAGGCAAAGAGATTCAAGGGCAACACAAAGAAAATCAAGGACCAGAATCTACCACAGAAGATATAAAAAATGGTCGCATTCACCCTAGTGCTTCTGACCATGTCCTACTTCAAAGTGATGAAAGTCATTCACCTGGTGTAGTTGGGTCAGTGGCTGAGTTGGAAGCCACCTTAGAAGATCACATTCAACTTCATGCAACAGCAATTGTACATGATAGAAAAGGCCAGGTCTATGCAAGAGCAGATGTGAATAAATCCCTTGATGATGAAGGCACATCAGGGTATATTTCAGACGAGAGTTCACTCGCACAGTATGTTCAGGAAGATTGGAGAACAAGACACCAACATGGAATAGAAGAAGAAGACGATTCATGCAATGTACAGTCAGGTGATAAATCACAAGAATATCAACAGATGCAGCAAGAAATTACACAAGCACAAAGTATCATTGGACATGATGGGAAGCAGGTGACTGTCTATGCCCATCTCCCTAAACAACATGTTGTTTCTCAGGCCAATGCTGGACACATGGATGCACCATTCCAACTGTACAAGTTGCAATCTGATGTTGGAGGTGACATCGACCAAATGGCAGTAGAGGGTCAAGTTCCAGTAGGTATAAAGCATGACACAAAGCAAGGACAAACACATCAACCCATAGGACATACACTAAGGCTTCATCAAGACTTGGAGGTTGTTGGACATGCTGCTGGAGAGATGAGTCCAGCAAGTGACCAAGACATTTCAACAGATCTTGATACATCCGATAAAGGAGAGTTAATAGGACAAGGTCAAACCATTGATCAAAGGGTAGATGAACAACACAGACAAACAGTTGTAGAATCAGAGATGCAGCTTAGTCAAAAGCAAGGTATTCCTACATTGGAACAGATACAAGAACATGAACAAGATTTGCCAGATGTCGGCACAAAGCCTTCATACAAACAAGAACCAAAACATGAACAGATGGAAGATGATATCCATGAAGGTAGACAATATCATCCAGATACAGTTCAGCCAATGTCTAATGTCTTCACTGGAAAACATACACCTGGTAGAAAGCATGACATTTCAGAAGAGTTGTCTGATGCCAAATACAAGGAGGGCATCCACCTGTTCCAAGAACTCTCAGAAAGGCAACAAGTACACAAAGACAGCACAACAGGAAAAGAACAAACAGGTCATGCTGCTGCAGATGTAACAACCACTGGTGAAGATGAAGAATCTGCACAATTGGAAGTACAGCTGGGCAATCCGATAAGAACTGGTGAAGACATTTCAGAACAGCAGCAAGTGCAAGAAGACAGGATGTCGACAGTCACAACAGAAAAGGAACAGACAGATGTTACTTCCACAGATGTAAACACCACTGCTGAAGATGAAGATTCTCAACAATTAGAACAAGTGCTGGGCAATCTTGGAAACACTGGCCAAGACAAGCAACAAGTAAAGGAAGACAGCAAGCTAAAAGATGCAACAGGACAGGGACAAACAGGCTTTGCTGCAGCAGATGCAATCACCACTGATCAAGATGAAGATTCTGGAGAGTTGCATCAAGAGCTGGGCAATCTCACTCCAATCGACCAGGTCCTGTTAAATGTTGACATCCACATGGACCATCCCAATAACTTGTTAGCAGAAGACATCAGACAGCTTATTGGACAGGTACCTAGAGAACCTCAGGTTGAGAAAGATATGCAGATGTATCAACAATATGTAGACCATGATACAAATGATTTGAAGAAAGACATTAAGACTTTGAAAAAGCATGAGGCTATAGCACCCAGACAGGGAGGACCAGGAGAACTAACAGGCAGCTCAACAAATGGAGAAGGATTGAAGCAGACACAAAACCAACCCATACCCAATGTGAAAGAGGCAGTGGTTGAAGGCCAGATTGGATCTGTTACTTCGCATGCAAATGAAGTATCTGATGGTGACCAAATTCAAGAACACACCAGAGCTACATCAGAAACATTTTCAGGACCTGAAGGGGAAACCTGGTCTGTTGCATTAGATAGTAAAACAGGTATAATTCCACAACAGTTGCCACAAGAGCCACCTTACATTCACAAGGGTGATTCAAGTCTAAGAAGACAAGACTCGCCTAAGCAATCAACTGAGCAACATATGAAATTTCAAGATTCTGACAGCAGCGACAATGAAGAACATCAAGATTACACTGGTGTAGATCTGAATCGGGTCAGACAAGATCAACAAAACTACAACCCACCAGCTGTCCCATTCAAAGAAGGCGAAATACAAACTGTATCTGCTATAGGCAAGGATACTGTAGGAGGCCTCAGCTACTGTGAATCCAGTGTCGATCAGAGGAAAAAACATGACAAATACCCACAGTCAGAAGGAAAACTAGAAGAAGGTATGAGCAAGCCTCAAGAGTTGAAACACGTAATCAGTTCTGATGTCCAAGCAAGACAAGTAGAAGAACAAAATAGAGGTGATCAAATCCAGCAACAAGGAACTACTACTTCACCTGTAATACAACAGACTGAACAGCTGGAAGTGCAAAGCAAGCATGTCACAGATATGAGGCAAACAAAAGCTCTCACAGCATCAGAAAGGCCAAATAAGTCTGAAGAGGGAGAAGATCAAGAAGAGGAAGGTACACCTGCAAGTCAAATGGCTGGAAAGGGAATTACTGGAATTTCTACTGGAAGTGAAATGACTGGTAGACCTGGAAGTCAATTGACTGGTACACTTGGAACGGAAATCACTGGAAATGCAGTTACTGGAATTCCTGGAAGTCAAATGACTGGTACACCTAGAAGGGAAATGACTGGAACACTTGGAACAGAAATGATTAGAAATGAAGTTACTGGAATTCCTGGAAGTGGATTGACTGGTACACCTGGAAGGGAAATGACTGATACAGCTGAAAAGCAATTGACTGGTGGTACACCTGGAAGTGAATTGGCTGGTACAGATGGAAGTCAAATGTCTGGATCACCTGGACGTCAAATGGCTGGTACACCTGGAAGTCAAATACCTGGAAGGGAAATGACAAGAATCCCTGGAAATGAAATGACTGGAACATCGGGAAGACAAATGAATGGTACTCCTGGAAGTCACATGACTGCTATACCTGGAGGTCAATTGACTGATACCTCTGGAAGTGAATTTACTGGTACACCTGGTAGTCCGATAGCTGGAAGAGAAATGACTGGAATCCCCAGAAGTGAATTGACTGGTATGCCTGAAAGTCAAATGACTGGTAAACCAGGAAGGGAAATGACTGGAACAGCTGGAAAGGAAGTCACTGAAAATGAAGTTACTGGAATTTCTGGAAGTGGAATAACTGGTACACCTGGAAGTCAAATGACCGGTGCTCCTGGAAGTCAAATAACTGGAGGGGAAATTACTAGAATCCCAGGAAATGAAATGTCTGGTACACCTGGAAGTCAAATGACTGGTACACCTGGCAGTCAATTGACTGATACACCTGCAAGAGAAATTACTGGAATGCCTGGAAGTGGATTGACTGGTACACCTGGAAGTCAAATGACTGGTGCACCTGGAAGTCAATTATCTGAAAGACAAATGACTGGAATCCCTGGAAGTCAAATTATTGGTACACCTGGAGGTCAAATGACTGAACTCTATGGAAGTGAATTGACTGGCACACCTGGAAGTCAAACGACTGGAACACCTGGAAGGGAAATGACTGGTACACCTGGAAGTCAATTATCTGAAAGGGAAATGACTGGAAGTCAAATAACTGAAAGGGAAATGACTAGAATCCCTGGAAGTGAAATGGCTAGTACACATGAAAGGGAAATGACTGGTACACCTGGAAGTCAAATGACTGGTACACCTAGAAGGGAAATGATTGGAAAGGATGTTACTGGAATCCCTGAATGTGGATTGATTGATACACCTGGTGAAAGGTCGGGTGCACCTGGAAGTCAATTATCTGAAAGGAAAATGGCTGGAAGTCAGAAAACTGGTACTCCTGGAAGTCAATTATCTGAAAGAGAAATGACTGGAATCCCTGGAGGTCAAATTATTGGTACACCTGGAAATCAAATGACTAATACACCTGGCCGTCAGATTACTGGTGCACCTAGAAGGGAATTGACTGCACTCCCTGGAAGTGTATTGACTAGCACATCTGAAAGTCAAATAACTGGTACACCTGGAATTCAAACAACTGGAAAGGAAATGACTAGAATCCCTGGAAGTAAAATGACTGGTACACCTGGAAGTCATATTACTGGTGCACATAGGGAGATAACTGGACTCCCTGGAAGTGAATTGACTATCACACCTGGAAGTCGAATGACTGGTGCACATGGAAGTAAAATGACTGGTACACCAGGAAGAGAAATGACTGGAATCCCTGGAAATGAAGTGATTGGTACATCTGGAAGTCAAATAACTGGAAGGGAAATGACTGGATTCCCTGGAAATGAAATGACTGATACACCTGGAAGTCAACTCACTGGTGCGCCTATGAGGGAAATGACTGAACTCCCTGCAAGTCAAACGACTAGTGGATATGGAAGTCAAATGACTGATACATCTGGAAGTCAAATTACTAGTGCACCTAGAAGGGAAATGATTGGTACACCTGGAGGTCACATGACTAGTGCACATGGAAGTCGAATGACTGAGACACCTCAAAACATAATGATTGGTACAGCTGAAAGTGAAATGACTAGTACACCCGGAAGTCAAAGGACTGGTACAAGTAAAAGTCCAATTCCTGCCAAAACCATGACTGATATCCCTGAAAGAGTAATGACTGGTACACCTGGTGAACTAGCTGGACAGGAAATGACTGGTACACCTGGAAGTCAAATGATGGATAAAACTGGAAGTCAAGTGACTGTTACACCTGGAGGTCTAGCTGGACAGGAAGTGACTACTGGTACACCTGGAAGTGCAATGACTGGTACAGGAAAGCACGCTGTTTGTGAGGGTTCTGTTGGGACATTCCAGAATGTAGATGCTGTTGAAGATGGAAGAGAAGATGGGCAAGAACAGGAACACAGTATATCAGGTCTGGAACAAGCCATGAAGCAAGATTGGACACAAAGGAACTGGTCACAAGAAGTGATAGATGAAGATTATAATCCAGAGACTATTGAATCCAAAGAGGATCAGGCACAAGTGTATCAAAGCTCATCATGGCAGGAACAGTCCACGATACAAAGAGAATTACCAGAGACCACATCAGGAGAGACGTCTGACAAAGAGCATAAACTCCAGCGCAGTCCTGTTGCTTCATCTGTGATGCAAGAAGGTGGCGAGAGGAAACAGCAAGGGAGACATGAAACACATACATTTTCAGCATCAGGAGAAGATCTAGAAACAGATGACACAACTGTGGCTGGAAGTTACAATAAGGAAGAAGAGACATCAAAACATGGCAGAATTGAAATTCCAAGAGGAAAGTACAGTACAGAGCAAATTGCTGGAGTGGAACACTCAGTAGCAGAAGACTGTAACGAGCATCTAGTTGATAGTGGATTCCTGACACTACAAGGAAACCAATTATCTGATTCTGCATTGATCGAGCAGGGACAGAGTCATTTGCCAGGAGAAGTCGAAGATGCATGTAGTGATGGACAAAGGGATGAATCACAAGGACTGACTGTGAAAGACGATGAAAACCAGCAGCTAAGTACAATCCCTTCAGTTGTGATGCAACAAGCAGAACAGAGTAAAGAGCAACAAGGTGTTGAAGATACAGGTGAAGTGCAGGATCTCCAAGAAGGGGTATTAAAGAGGTATGATCAGGACCAAGACCAAGATGCAAAGAATACTGACCAGAATCTAAGGCATGTAGATACCAAAGATCTGCCTGTACAAGAACAGGATGAAGCTCAGAACCAAGGTCATGGACAAGATTCCCCAGCATCAGATGAAGAGCTATCAGAGAGACTATATCAAGGTGCTCAAGATGCAGAGAACATGCAGAAAGCTGCATCAGCTTTGGATGTGAGTATTAATCAAGGACAGGGTGAGCAACCAAAGCATGACATTGTTGAGATGCTTAGAGCGGACTATGGTACAAGCCAATATACAGTATCAGGTGATCACAATGAGTATGTACCTGACATGCAGCCATTGTCTGCAACATATGTCAAGACGAACCAAGGACTGCAAGGAGGACTGCAAGGAGAAGACCCGTATGAACACCAGAATAACCAAAAAGATCAATATGTATCTAGACAAGATGTCGAAACAGACCAGAGTGTAAGAATTGGTGAACATGTGGAAGAAACATCTAGCTTGGACCAGGAAATCATTCAACAGACCATACAAGAGAATGCATCACCACAAATGGTGCCTCTATCAGAGGACATGAAACACAGTGCTTCTTCATCTGTGATTCAAGATGGTGATATAAGAATAGGTCCTGGGAAGGTAGCTGAACAACGTAATTTCCCAGTAGAATCAAGCATATCAAAGATAATCGATATTGACCAAGAAGAAGAGAACAAAGATGATGCTGAATCAACTGTGACCACTGGTTCCAATCAGCAACAAGCAGGAAAGTCAACACACAGCAGTAGTGTAAAGCCAGAAGCAGGCTATAGGGTAGAACCATCAACTGGCCAGGAGCACATGGATTCAGGCTACCATGATGACCATCTACCTGATATTGAATCTTTGTCCATTCACAAGCAAACAGGAGATCTAGACAGTCAACCTGAACACTTCAGAGGTTCCTTGGAGACGGGACTAGAAACCATATTTCATGTTCCAGACAAAGATGCTGATGAAGCAACACCTCATGGAAGTATTGCCAACCAAGAAGACTTGGAAGATTTTCAAGAAGACTCTGAAAGCAAACTGTGTTTGACAAAACATGACCAAAAGGTAGAGCATGAAGAAGCAGGCAGTAGATCAGAAGAATTGTTTAAGCCACCTCAACAGAGTGACACAATCCTCATTACTGAACAGAAGGGTATCCAAGGTGGAGATGCTGTATTACCAGGAGCAGAACAGAACCCACAGCAACAAGCATTCAGAGAACAACACCTACTTCAATTACAGTCTAGTCCACCTTCTCAAGATACTCCTCGGGAATCGGGTGTATCGGACACTTCTACTAAACAAGACACATCTGCAGAAAACGAGAATGCTGGAAGGACTGATGAAATGCACTATCTTATTGATCCATCAAACCAATCCCAACTTCCTGTAGAGCAATGGGGAACAAAACATACCACTGCTAGGCATGGTGGAGACACAGCAGGACCACAAGACCATTCAACTGAGACATCCCAAATAGATGCAGTACCATTAGAGAGAGCACAACAAGACGACCACCTCTACAAGGTAACTGACTTTCCGAGTATAGGGCAGACAACTGCAAGACAAGACAAGTCAAGACAGCAGCAAGCTACAATGCATTCCCAAGAGACACCTCAAGCTGCTCTCAATGACCAACCCCAAGAGAGCAGTTTACCTGGCATAAAGATTAAAGTTGCAGGGCAGCAAGATGTTCTACGGATCACAGCCAGCCAGCCATTTGAGCAAAAACAAGCAGGATTAACAAGTGGAACATCAACTGGCAGTTGCAGTGACCAAATACATATGGAGGCATCTTCTGAAGAGTTGCCCATGGATGTCATTCCATCGGAGGAAACAAGTGATAGCAGACAGTATTATGGCAGGTCAGATGATACTGTACCCCAAGAAGTTGCTCGGACTGACAGTACAGGACTGACAACACACCAAGATGGTGATGGATTCCCAGGAGTGGAACAGACAGGAACTACAGGAAGTGAAATGGAGGGTCCACCTTCAGGTCAAATTACTGGTCAACCTGGAAGTGAAATGGCTGGAAGGGAATTCACTAATATCCCTGGAAGTAAAATGATTTATGAAGGTGAAATGACTGGAATTCCTGGAAGTGAAACTACTGGTACCCCTGGAAGTGACTTGACAAGAAAGACAGTGACTGGAAGGGAAATGACTGATACACCTAGTCGTCAAGTGGCTGTTGCACATGGAAGTGAACTAACTGGAAATCGAATGATTGGTACACCAGAAAGCCAAATGACTGGTACACCTGGAAGCCAAACAACCGGTACACCTGGAAGTGAATCAACTAGAAAGGAAATGACTGGTCAATCTGGAGATGAAATGACTGCTATCCCTGGAAGCCTAATGACTGGAAGGGAAATAACTGGTATCACTGAAAATCAAATGTTTCACATACATGAAAGTGATACATATAGCAGTCAAATGGTCGATGCACCTGAATGTCAAACAACTGGTACACCTGGAAGTGAATTGACCAAAACAGAAACAACTGTTATCCCTGGAAGCCAAATGACTGGTACAAATGAAAGTCATGTAACCGGAAGTCAAATAACTGGTACCTCTGAAAGTCTAATGGCTGGAAGAGAAATTATTAGCACACCTGTAAGTCAATTGCCTGGTACACCTGGAAATCAAATGACTGGTACACCTGGAAACCAAACAACCAGAACTCCTGGAAGTCAAATGACTAGAAGAGAAATGACTGGAAGAGAAATAATTAGAACACCTGAAAGTCAACTGAATAGTACACCTGGAAGTCAAATTACTGGAAGAGAAATAACTGGCACACCTGGAAGTCAATTGCCTGGTATCCTGGGAAGTCAAATGACTGGTACACCTGGAAGTGAGTCAACTGGAAATGAAATGACTGCTATACCTGGAGGTGATATGAATGCTATACCTGGAAGCCAAATGACTGGACGGGAAATCAATAGTATCACTGGAAATCAAATGATACATACACATGGAAGTGATATGACTGGTACACCTGGAAACCAAACAATTGGTACACAAGGGAGTGAATTGACTGGTACACCTGGAAGTGAATTGGCTGGAAGAGAATTGACTGGCACACCTGGAAATCAGATGTCTGTAAGGGAAATCACTGGTACACCGGGAAGTCCTACTTCTTATAGAGAAATCACTAGTACACCTGGAAGTCCAATAACTCGAAGAGAAATGACTGATACACCTGGAAGTCATATGATTGGTACACCGGGGAGTGAATTGACTGGTACACCTGGAAGTGAATTGACCAGCAGAGAAATGACTGTTATCATTGAAAGCCCAATGATTGGAAGTGAATGGACTGGTACACTTGGAATTAAACTGACACCTGCAAGCCAAATCACTGGAAGCCAAATCACTGGAAGCCAAATCACTGGTACACCTGGAAGTGAAATGACAGCAGGAGAAATTATGGGCACACCTGGAAGTGAAATGACTGGTACATCTGGAAGTCAAATGAACAGAAGAGAAATAATTAGCACACCTGGAAGTGAAATGATGGACACACCTGGAGGTCAAATGACTGGTACATCTGGAAGTGAAATGAACATAAGCAAAATAATTGGCACACCTGGAAGTGAAATGACTGAGGCATTGCGAAGTCAAATGGCTGAAAGAGAAATAGCTGGCATATCTGGAAGACAAATGACTGGAAGAGAAATAACTGGTACATGTGGAAGTCAAAGGATTGACACATCAGGAAGTCAAACAACTGGAAGAGAATTGACTGGTACACCTGGACGTCAAATGACTGGAAGAGAAATAATTGGCACACCAGGAAGTGAAATGTCTGAGGAATCGGGAAGTCAAATGGCTGAAAGAGAAATGGCTGGCACATCTGAAAGTGAAATAACTGGGACACCTGGAAGTGGATTGACTGGAAGAGAAATTACTGGCATTCTTGGAAATGAACTAACTGCAAGTCAAATGATTGGCACACCTGGAAGTCAAATGATGGGAAGACAAATGACTGGAAGAGAAATAACTGGTACACATGGAGATCAAATGGTTGACACATCTGGAAGTCAAGTGACTGGTGCATCTAAAAGTCCATTGTCTGGAAGTCAAATAACTGGAAGAGAAATGACTGGCACCCTGGAAAGTCAGATGCATGGAAGGGAAATGACTGGTATGGCGGGAAGTCAAACCACTGGAAGAGAAATAACTGGTACACCAGGAAGTCATACAATTGGTACATCTGAAAGTCTAATGACTCGTCCATCTGGAAGTCAAGGGTCTGGAAGGGAAAGGACTGGTATGCCTGGAAGGGACATGACTGGTACCGGACCAGCTGAAATGGAGACTGATGTTGGAGGTACAAGCAATGATGATATACTAAGAGCAGATATCACAACTACATGGGTACATGGTCCAACTGTTGGACACAGTATGAGTTTTCAACTATCTGATTCTGTATCCAGGTCAGCCTACTCACCAGAAAGAGAAAAGGAGCAGGTTTCAGTAGTTACTCATTCACATGGACTAGATGTAAATAGTATGGACACACATGCTTCAGTCATTGACAGAATGGGATCTGATATCATTGTAGGTGAAGAAGCAACACCATCACTGAATATCCAATCGGTTCCACTTCAGGAACCAGCTGTGAAAGTAGAAGTTGAAGAAGATATCATTTGTGATGACAGCCCTTCACAAAACATCCACCAAGACAAAGACAATGATGTGCTTGTGCAGACACATGACATTTTGAACATCACTTCAAGCCACGAACAGATGACAAGAGATTTGAAATACGATCCTGTGTCAGAAGAAAGTAGGAAAAGCTCTCCAAAATCATTGAACAAATGTGAAGAATCTGCAAGACAACAGCAGCAACCTTCACCTTTCCCTGACACAAGTACAGAGAATTCTGATGATGTGTATCTCTCCTTGGATGATCAAACAATGAGTGAAAGTCCAGGATCATCAATGTACAACACACCTCAGCAGTCCCCAAGAGCCATGTTCTACGAAGACAGTGAAGACTCCAATCTGATGACAACTCCACAAGCAAGCATTGAGACGTTAGAGTATGTTCACATTCCATATGGAAAAGGAGACTCCCGGTTCACAACATCCACAGCAAAGCCTACTCTTGCACAGCTGAGACAAAGCACATCAGATGAAATTAACCAAGAGAAGACTGAAAGAGATATCTCTGATCTCAAGTCTGACATCTCAAATATCAAAACAGAATCTGAAAGGGCTGCAATAAAGAAAGAAGTTGAGGAAGAAATTGAGAAACTGACACGCAAATCCAGACCTAGACGTTTAAGTGATTCAGCCTTCAGCTCAGACTTCACAGACGTTGAAGCGACATCTCCAAGATCTGCCCACGTTCCAGATGCCAGCTTGCAGAAGGTGGCCCCACAAGGCTTCAATTTGTACATTCCAGTGGTACGAGTGACAGATCCATCCATGTCATCGTCAGCTCTGGGAGAAGTAGGTTCACATACCTCAAAGGAAAAGCAAACAAGAACATCTTTGAAGGATTCTGGAAATGTGTTTGATGTTGATGAAAATGCAGATACCATGTCAGCTGATACAAACGAGGATTCTGATGTAGTGACACCAACTGATTCAACATCAGCAGAAAAGCAGTTTCAGATAACCCTTAGTGATGGGATGTCTAAAGGCCATCAAGCTAAGCAACAGGCTCCAATGAATGTCAGTACCACACAACATTCTGAACATAATAGAACTGATATTCCTCATGTTGTCCTCACAGAGGTCAAGGAAGAAACCGACTTGGATCAGACTGGTTACATATCTCCTGGAGAAGTAGACATCAGCCTTACAGTGGATGAGCAATGGTTTCAGCAGCATGGTCTCCACAGCAACGAGAGTGAGACATCTGAAGAAAGTGATGCTATGTTTGAAGAGCTAACCAGAGTGAGACACAAGTCTCCATCAATGACAGACATTCCAACAGAATTGGCCAAGATTGAAACAACAGAGAGGTCACTATCTGAAGGATTTCTGGATATTGGTTTAGAGCATCGGGACAGCTTAAATTTCTCCTCTGACAGCATCACTTTCATCTTCTTTGGCCCTGGCAATAGAACAAGCCAAATGGAAGAGGATGACAGCAGTGAAATGGTATCAACTGATAGAGGCCAAAGCAGATCCTCTGAAGACATGCGCAGTAATAGCAGTTCACCATTGAGACATAAATTTGGAATTGATGAAGGTGTTCTCCCAATCCAGGAAAGATCTATGTCTCTGGACAATATCCCCAAACAGCTCTCTTCAAAGGCTAATCTACACCGGTCACATTCAGCCAGTCTGCTCAATGTTGAAAGTATCCATCAGGATGAGAATGATGATGACGAGATGATTTTCCCACCAGCAGTAGTAGAGTCAGATGAAGAAACATGTAGCAGTACAGAAGAACCAAGCCGATTTGACTCTGAGAGAGATTATGTAAAAATAGAGGACTTGCAATATTATCCTCAAACACATGTGACAGATCCTCCAATCTCTGATGAGGTTGCCCAAGGCGTGAGCCAAGACCTGCAGCATAGAATACCTGCACAAGAAGAGCAGATGAAGCTAGACACAGGGAAGATGACATTACCTCCACAAGCTGAACCTGAGCATGAACTAAAGGATACCACTGACTCCTTATCAACATCTGCATCAGAACATTTCTTACAGAACATAGTTTTCCATAAGTTAAGAACAGATTCAGCAGAAAGGATGCTGTCTTCAGAGGAGCAGGACATAGTGCCAAGTGAAGACTTTGGTCAGGCATCAAATGAACAGCCTGGCAAGTATTTCATTCAGATACCTTACCAAGCTACAGGTGAAAGAAATGACAAACACCTAGAACCTCCAAAAGAAGAGAATGTTACTGTTCAATACACAAGTACTCCAAGAGGAAATGAAATGTTGGACACATCCAAATCTGACACCATCCTGATGTCGAAGCAGACCGAGCCAATGAAAACTATTGTGATAGAAGATGCCACTATCCAGCACATGCCATCAGAAACTGCTGGTGAAAGTCAGACTGAAGGCAATGTACATCGCCAATCATCAAGTAGTGATTCAGAAGGTATTGTGGGCCATTCAGCAAGTGAAACAGGTGCCAAGGAAAGACAGCCTGATGATCATCATCTGGAAATGCAGTATAGATCAACCGAGCCATTAAAGTCGGCTCAACAAGGCGAGGCCTACTTTCCATCAGAAAGAGAATTCAAGCTAGAATTGAATCCAGCTAACACACAACTACAGATCATGAAAGACAATACCTTTTCATCAGGGGAACAGCCAAGTTCAGCATCTACTTTGAAAGAACAGGATTTTGATTCCCTGACAATGAGACACAATGCAGAAGATGTGCATGATGCAGCAATACAACAGAGTCTGCAGAATGTATGTCCTGTACAACAAAGCCCACTTGTCAGACAGCAACAGAGTGGACCTCAAGCTGCCAATGACAGAATGGCTGTAAACCTAGAAACTCAAGTTAAAGGGAATGACACTGTCCAATACACAAGTACACCAAGAGCAAATGACACGCTGAACACATCCAGCTCTGACACAATTCCAAGGTCTGGACATCAAGAAGAGGTTGCCTCTTCCCTGCAAGTGCACCAGATCATGCAGAATATGTCACCTTCCATCACAACACAGCAAGATGAGCAAGCTCCCATATCGACAACTCATTACATGACTCAAAATGAAGATTGGCAACAGAATTGGCCCCGGTTTGAAAGCACTGTCACACAACACGCTAAGCCGATGAACGAACTTACTAACATTGCTTCAAATGAGCCATATACTGAACAGCGGGGTCAACTTGAACACCAGCACAATCAGCAAGACAAGTCATACAAATGTACTGGTGTTGAATCAACTGTTTCCAAACCAGAGCAATTGGTTGTGGAGAAGGGCCAGTCTTGGGAAGATGTAAGATATTCTGATGAATATGTGGATGGACGTTCTGAAATGTATGCATTCGGAGAAGAATCATATTCAGTGCCTGATCCAACTACTCAACACAGTCCTGAGCATATGGTGTTCCTGCATGAAGATAATGTGAAGTCACCAGCAGGAGAACAGATAGAGCAGATTCAAGAACAGAAGATCCATTCTGATCAGCAACAGCAGAGAACTGCATCAAGGGAATCAGCAACAAGTGTGACATCAGCCACAAGAGATGGCCAACTTCACATGAACCCGCAACCAATGTTCATGGTCATGTCTGCAGATGGAAGCTGTAGTACACAGACAATACAAAATCATGAAATGAGTACAGTAAATAAATTAGTGGAATGTGGAACACAGACAGCTAGGGACTCAACATGTTCAGAGGTGCAAACAGATGAGGAAGAGACAGCATCGAAGAAGGTGCGCAAGACATCTCAATCTTCCCAGACAGATCAGGACAGCAGAACAATGATGGATTCTCCAAGAGAATCAAGATACAACGAAAGAGGAGCACAAGCCTACCCTCCGTCTCCATCCAGCAGGTTACAGCAGTCAGAAATGTCCTCGGACGACGAGTTCTTCAGTCATCCTCACCTTGATTCTGGCTTTGTCTCACTGGCTGCCTCACCATCTATTGCCTCGTTCACATCAAGTAGAAGCTACCTGTCGAATGTAACCACACAAACAGACTCAATCATACCTCAGAGAAGGACCTCCTCTAGTCAAACTCCCATCACAGTCAGCAGACGAGACATTGTCAGCAGCCCAGATGGTTCAGCTGAAGATTCAAGATTCCTTGAAGACTCCAGACAGACAATAACCAGTCTATTCTCATCTTCTGACCATGAGCTGTCATCTACAGAAAGTCTTGAAAGAATGTCAACTACATATGTTGAAACCAGACGTCATGCCCCACGGATGTGCAATTCTTCATCCCAAACCGTGTCAAACGATTACAGAAAGATGTCAGATTCTGGAAGTCAGACCTTCATTACAATAACGAATCTTAGTGAAGACCTATATGATGCATCGGATATTCCAGCTGAGCAATACTTCACCCTGCCCCCAGAACAAATGTCCATGTTTACTTTGAACAGCAGCCTAGAAGTCCAAGCACAGAAAGAAGAAATCCACCCAGCTTCAGAGACCCAAAATGCCTCTTCAAGATCAATCCAAGCAGTTACCGAACAAGAAAGATATGTGATGAATCACCAAAGCTTTATCTCAAGAACAAATATCCATGAAGCTGCTTCTCATACCAGCACTTCGCCCAGGCTTGATGTGGCATGTGCTTCAGTCCAAACAGAATTTGATGGCTCTATTAACAGGAGTGCACAGACAGAACCAGACATGATGCATGAAAGTGGTAATGACTATTATAGAACTACCATGGCTGATGAATCTGCATGGGCAGACCTTGCCAAGGATGTGAATATTGGTACACAAACTGAAGAAGAAATTGAAGATGCGAGGGCGACAACGTTCAACCAGTGGCAGGACGATACATCATATCTTGAATACAGGCTTGCAAGGAGGCAAGACAGTGAGTATTCAGCATCATCCAAGGAAATGCGAACTGTATCTGTGGCAACAGGCATTGACAATGAAGGGTCTATTGGTACACAAACTGATGAAATGGAGGACTTGGAGGCTACAATAT